>LNAC01000632.1:344489-357747 GCA_002007465.1 Ailurus styani | reverse complement strand
CCCCGCCGCCTGTCCCGGCGGCTGTAGCCCCGAGCCCAGAGGCTCCCGCGGGCCCCCAGTGACCCGCCCGCTCCGGCTCTCACCTCGAGGGCCTTGGCCCCCCCGGCCCAAGCAGGGTCCGCGGGCGCAATGGAGCGCGCGGCCGGTCCTTTCCGAAATGCCTTCTCCGCTCGGGTTCTTGAAAGCAAAGCCCCGGGGGCCCCCCTCGACTGTGGCGTGCCGGGCCACGGTCCGCGCGCCGAGCCCGGGGCGCCGCGGGGGGATCATGCGGGGGCTCCCCGTCCCGCGCCGCTGCCGCCGCGGTGCCCAGGGGGCGCGTTCCTGCCTGCCACCCCCCACCCGGAGGAGCGGCGCGCCCTCGGGGTTCGCCCCGAACCTGCCGGCTCCGCGCTCGCGGCGCCTGGACAGCCCCGGGACGCTGCCAGGTGGATGTTGTACGTAGCCGGAGCCAAGTTGAAGGTGAGCGGCGTGTGGGCCAGAAGCCCGGGGAGCGCTGCAGGGGGCGGGAGGGGAGGTTGGTCTGCGGCTCGCCGGGGCCCTGGGCCGTCCGGTGCTCCGGGGGTCGCCCAGCGTCCCTTAGGGACGGCCGCAGCTCCCACCTCTGAGGGGTGCGGGAAGGTAAACTTGACCGAACTTTACTAACCCGGAGGACCGGTGATAGTGACCTACGATACTTTTAGGAGGGAAGCAAATGAACTCCAGATGCAGCCTCGTATGAAATGATGCGGATTGGATTAAAACGTATATAAATGGAGTCTGACAACTTTAATTGTATATGCTTGTTTTCTGTTCCTGCCTACGTGAGAACGATAAAGCAGACTCATAGTCGTTATGAAATTTCTTCAGATTTCTCGCTTAACTAGGAAGAAGACTATGTGAAATATGTATTTCCGATAAGATTAAAACTTAAAGGAGTTTGAGTATTTATTGACTAAAATAGATTACTCCAAAGTGTCTATTGTGTAAATTAGATTCCTGAATGTAATGAACACAGCCGAATGGCATTTTTGATAAATTGGTCTACCCTGTTTTAGTAAAAATAGCTCCCTTTTACCATAATTTAATTTCTGTGCTTACTGTAAAACCCGTTGTGGAGTTTTGAAGAGACAAACCTTAATTTTTTTTTCTTGTCTTCCTAAGTGGACATTTAGCTGAACGTCAGTGAGGTTTATTTTTTAAGCATCTTGGCAAAACTTCATGGGAGATGGATTTGGTTTCCAGAGAGGTATTAGATTTTATGAACCCTTTGACACCCCAGACCCACCAGTGATTAGCTACTTCAGGATATCATGAGGATGTTTAACTATAGGATTGGGTTGGAAGTTTCCTTGTCAGTTTATGTGAATGAACTTTAAGGTGTTGATCTTGACAAAGCAAATTATGTGAGCGAGCATCACTATCATTCTCTGTACGGAGCATCCATTGGCTTTGGGTTATAAAGATTGGGCCTTAGATGAGTGCCTGTTGCCGCTCCATCGCGGGTCTGAGAACCTTCATTTGGCTATGGAATGCCAGAGTTCAAGTATAAGGCTAACCTGGTTCTTTCTCTGGGTCCTGAAGAGGCCTTTTGAGTTGGTGTCCAGTTTAACGTCATCTCTGTTGCCACAGACAGTAAGTGAGCCAATGAGACTGCAGTTGGAGAAGAGAGAACTCATTAGTTTTGGACTCTTCTCGTCTTTCCAGAGCCCCTGACCCAGAGATCGGATGGCCTGCAGAGCCCAGGGCGGGCTGTGGCACTGCCACCTGAGGATAAAGAGGCCGGGTCTCAGCTAGACTCAGACCCAGGTTGGAGACAAGACAGTTGTACCTTTCCCATACCTCTGCTACGCAGCAGTGAGCCAGGCCTGAGTTCTTGTCCCTCGGCTTGGTCTTGAAGCTGCCTTGGGGTGTGGACTGAGTACCCAGGGAGAGAGCTTCTGAGATTGAGCTCTATTTCGTTTCCTTTTTCGTCCCAAAGTCTTGTGGTATGGAAGAGTCAGTGCTTTGGTGCTGCTAAGACTAGTTGGACAAGTTTTTTATCCTATCCCAGACTTGTAAAAACCAGGCTTTTTTTTTTTTTGGGTAACAAGAAAAACACCATTGTATAAATTTGCCTTTTAAATACACGTTTGAAAAGAGGACACTTTCTAAAACGAGCTCATGTAACTGTGAGCGAAGCTTTTGGGGATGGGGCCTGCCAGTGACTGGTTTCCCTTTGGGGCGTTATTTCAACGTGATGACTAGTGCTCCCCTTGAAGGAGTCTCTGCAGAAGTAACCTTGAAACATTTTCCTCTTTTTCAAGATCAGGAAATAATTCCAGTTTTGCCGAAAGTCCGTCTCTCAGATAGGTTTTATTTTGTGTTTTCCTGTTATGGCAGTATTCCCCAGAAGTATATTATTTTGATTACAATATGTATCCCATTCAGTACCCTTTAGAAAATACCCAGGAAACAAATCATCAAGGAGTTCTACACAGCTGCTGTCTTTGTTTCCTTGGTTCTTTTAATATCGGTGTCTTTGAGATTGGGTGTGGGAGGGGGTCATTGTCAGTGGATTAGAGGTTTGTTGTTTTTTTTTTCCTCTGTGAAACTATGTAGTTTTTCTTTTTCTTTTTTTTTTAAAGGTGCAAGGCAGTGAAGGGATGGGGTTATGCAAGAGCTCCTGACACAGTTGGGTCTGTCGAGTCCCCCTTTGCCTCCTTCCCCAGTTTCACATAGCTCCTGCCAGTAGTTAGCTAGCTACATGAGGAAGTTGGGAGGGCAAGGGGACACATGGCCAGTCCCTTCAGGAATTACTCTCTCCCAGTCCACTGAGCTAACCTTAAAAATGCTGTCTGGGGAGCTGATGGAGCCCAAGACCTTTACTGGATGTTGAAAACGTCTCCAGCCCTATTGTGTACCATGTACCATTAAAATAGACCCTGCAGAAGGGATAGTAGTCTGTGCTTCTTGACCAGCACCCCCTTCCGGGTCCACCTGTGGCAGTCAACAGTCAAAACTGTTTCCGAGGCTGTGCTCACGGTCTGTCTGAGGAAACAAAACAAGCCTCGAAGTAGAAGATCTGAATTGGTTTTAGCTCATTTCTAAAACACAAGGAACATTCTCAGTGTAACGAAGGAAGGACAAATTTGTTAGAGGGAAGCGGGCACATTTTCAAAAAAGAGAAATTCATCACGTGAAAAATCCCCACCGAGCTAGGCCAGATTCCTCCCTGTGCTCCTGATTTACACAGTTTTACAGGTTTATGTACTCGGCGTCATGTAAATTTCACGTACTTGAAAGGCAGGTCTATCTGATGGCCTGTACCACAAACTTGACCTTCAAGTTACTTTACTATATAGGATCAGATGTTATTTTAGGAATTACTTAAAAACCGATTTAGAGTTCATTTAATGTATAAAAAATGTAGATAAATAATTGCTTTTCCTGTGAAAGGTCTGATTTTTACAAGTAATTGTCAAAGATAGAAATTGGTTATCTTGTTCTATTGTTTTGTCTGAAGCTCTGCATTATGGCTGCAGAGAGATAGTTTTGGTTTCAACTAAAATTCCCCTGCCTCTGATTGTTTAAACCAGACCCTTAATCTTATTTTAACATACTTAAAACGTTCAAAAAACCCGGAAGAATTGTTTTGTATAAGTAGCAAGTGAATGTAGTTTAAACACTCAAGCAATTCTGGTATCTAATTGGAAACAGGTGGAATTCTTGGAATCCTGTGTTTGAATCTTATTATAGCAAAGCACAGAGACACTTTTTACTTCTGGCCATTTGTTTTGTTGAAGCTATTTGAAGAGGGGGGCCCTGTGACCTCTCATTGCGCCCCACTACTGTTTACCTGGACGTTCCAGTCGTGCTGGGCATTTTAGGAACTAGATGCCTGTGTATGTCTGGACACCCAAGAGAACAGTGCATGTGCAGGTCATGGGGTGAAAAAGGAACTTTAATGGCATAATTAGAAGAGTGATTTAATATCTGTATTATATAGCATTTATGACAAAGAAGTTGTGAATTCACTTGTGATTTCTGATTTAATGCACATTTATTGACATGAGCATTTGGATAAATTTTATTACACCCTGATAATCTAGAATTTGGAGAAATTTTCCTAAAAACTCTACATATAGGGATATAAACTCACATAGCACCCCCCTCTCCTCCCGCAAAAAAACCAAAACCAAAACCAAAAAAAAAACCAAACAAAAACCCACTAAACCTAGTTGGTTTCAACAGATGTCAGTGGTGGGGCTCTCTGAATTATCTCGGCCATTTTTCCTATTCTAGTTTTCAGCGCCAGCTAAAGAGCCCTGGTTATGCTGTATGTTTAAGAAGCAGGTTTTGGTTGGTGTTTAGGTATTGATTTTATTGAAGAGGACAGCTAAGATTTGTATTGAGCTGTTGTTCCTGTCGCAGTTTTGGATTTGCTGAGCTGTAATCAGTCCCCATTTCAGCTGTCTTCTGAGTAAGTGGGTAGAGGAGAGTGGTCTTTGGCTAGGTGGGAGGTGTCCCTGTAGGAAGTGACCTGGGATTAAGTGGGGGGACCTTCATCGGCCCCATAGCAGAAGCAGCTTTGAAACACCTTTGATTTTTAAAAAGTACACATTCTACCCTATTCACATGATATGTTACAGTTAAAAAACATAATGAGGGCAAGCAGGGGTTTCTGAAAGACATCTAATTTGTTGCAAAACCCATCAAGGACCTTTCTTTTGAAAAGTAAACAACTCTCTAATAAAAATAATTCTCATTCTTGCTGTAATTAAATTCTGAGAGGGTGATGTTAGTGCATGAAATAAATCTTGTCATTTTCTTCATTTGAATCTGAAGGCTCTTCCTTGCTGCAGGAGGCTGAGGGCAGTCGGCAGAGTTTTTGTGTTTATTAGAGCCCTGGGCCATGGGCAGCCCGGCAAGTTCCTCAGACATGGTTGGTATGGTTCCCACCTAGAGAGACTCTCCCCAGCCCCCCCATCGGGCAGGTGGCTGGAGAAGGAGGGAGGTTGGGAACGTTCATTCCTCCCAGGAATTTACCCAGCACCACAAAGCAACTGGGAAAAATAGCCAGGTAGGAGATTCACACGGAACTGAATAGATTCTGCTTCCTTTCATTGAAGCACTTGTGAAAATGCGTTGGCCCACACCTTTATAAAACCCAAGAGGTCACAGTGGGGTCCACTCAGCTGACAATTGAAACCCTCAATGCTTTTGACTGTGATTTATGAAGTTAATGTTGGAAGAACTTACCAGAACTTACTCTGAAGCTTGTTCTATCTTAGCATTATCCTTAGCATAGCAGCATGGGGCTTGTTTTCTTAAAGACATCTTTGTATTTGGCCGTGTTTGTTCAATAAGTTAAAGGAGTTAACGTTTTTTAAAAAGTTATGTGTGGTTGTGAGGTGTTCCGAGTTTGGTTAAGGGAAAAACAAATTGACAAATGAGCTCTTTCTTAAGTGAACATTGCGAAATTGCAAGAAATGGAATGCCATTCTGACTGTCATTAAGATTTTATTTGGGTGTTGACAGCTTTTTGCTAAATGTAAGACGTTCGGATCCTGTCCACTTAGCTGGGAAAAAAACAAACAAAAAAAAAACCCAACTAGCTTAAAAGCTTGTTCCCAATTTGCTCCTAAAAATCTCTCTTACCTTGGTTCTTTCCCCCCCAGCACATTTTTAATATTTTATTTTCTCATATAGTTTTATATTTTTAAGACCAAAAAGAATGGGAAGTCCTTTTAGGCATCTTGGATGCGTTGATATTTTAGACCTGTGAACGAGCGTCTTTGGTTGATTGCCAGCTTCCCTCCTGTTTTTAGGGGAGAAATTGCTGTTTAGGTCAGAATAGCTTGATGAACGCTAATAAATGATGCCAAAGGTAAATCCTTGTCTTCAAGAGCCTGAAGCTGCAGGCAGGAGCAAGGCCCTTGGGCCGTGGGTAAGGAAGGGCCTCAAAGGTGCCGTTGTCAGCCCGGGCGCTGCCAGCCCCGAGCGCCTGCTGTCACCGCTGCCTGCCATTTCTTGCCCCTTGTCTGAGCTCTGGCCCTGCCAAGCCTGTCCCCTCCTGTGTTGTGACAACTGTTGTTTTCGTATTTTTTTTTTCTTTGTAAGTATTTGTGGAGCTCCATTATTTTGAGATTCTTGGAAGAAAGATACTATGTAAATGAAAATTAAAAATAAAATTCTTGCTGGAGGGAATTGTGCATTTAATTTTTCTGATTAGGTTTGGAAAAGACTTTTTTTTTCTTACCCTGAAAATAGGAACATTCTGTTGCTCCTATCACCATTTTTGCTTCATTCTGAAAGGTGTGGCAGATAATGGTGAAACATGTCCTTTATTTTCTGTTTTCACCATGGTAGTTGACCTAGAACTTGAACCCATGCGATTCTGTGTACAGTGAATTATTTCTGTTTCACATTGTTCTGCTCTGCCCTCGCTGAGTGTGTAGGTAGCGACTGCCCATAGAACACAGACCTTTTAAAGGGAGAAAGATTTTGAGTCACCAAACACCCAGAAATTACAACTAAAATTATGAGTGACCCCGTAAATCCATTTCCAACTTTCCTTCTTGTTCACATGGCAGAGACGTTGTAAGTTGTACGATTTTGAAACAGTAAACTGTGACTTCAGGAGCATTCGTGGAAACATTAATTCGCTGAGATTGCTTCATTTCAGCTGTGCCTTGTTCCTTGCTTATATAATATTGTGTGCTGTCACAGCATTCAGCCGAAGGGGGGCAAGGTCAGGTTTGGGGTCATGCTCTGTTCCGTAGGCATGTGGGGGACCTGGGAACCAGATGGGAAGCCTGGGGTGCTGCAAGGCGCCCATCCAGGTGACTTGGTCCACTACGGACCCCACAGTGGCATGTGAGCTCAGGGGGCCAGTGAGCGCCAAGGGCCTGGAGAGCAGTGCTAAGCAATCAGAAAGCCGTCACCGGAGCTGGTCACCTTGGTTGGGGGAGGGGGGCGCTCCATTGTCTCTCTTCTCCTGGCTCAAATTTGTTAGCATTGGCGTGGGATTGGGAGAGGAAGGGTATTGCCAGTTGTGGCTTAAATGTCATTGTCAGGGGAGCAAGAAGTGGTTTGCGATTGTTTTACTTTGCTCCGTGTTGGTATGTAATTATGCTGTCATTTTACAACACACCAGTACTTTAATAAGTCGTGCGTGTGTGTGTGTGTGCGCACAATTAGTTTTGGGGACTGCTTGTTGTATGCAAGAGCCAGATCTTTCTAGCACATGAGAGCTGAGCTGAGTATATAGCCTTTACTCGTTTCAGAAGTGTCTGTTGGAGACAGGTCACAGTCCATTGTAGACAAGGCTGTAGGATTAATCTTCCCAAACCATTGATCCCATCATGCTGTTCTTTCTCTGTAAACTCCCACAGTGGCTCACTTGGGTGCAGAATGGAGACCAGTTTCCTTAGGCAAGCAGACAGAGTTCCTGATGGCTGGCTCCACTTAACCTAAACCTTTTGCTCCACTTAAAGATTCCGGATTGATGCTCACTTTGGGGAATGCTCTCATCCTGCCTTTGCACATCTGCATAGCAAACCTTCTTTCCTGCACTCCATTCCTCCCATCCTGACCCAGCGCTGCAGGAGCCCCTGGGCCCTGGTGATGCCGGATAGGGTAGCAGCCCTCGTCATGCTGGGGGAGCGGGCAGCGGGCATTTGGCCTGTAACAGAGCTGTGTGCCGTGAGTCGTCGGAGGGCGGCAGAGGAAGGGAGTCCTTGTTGGGCAAAGCCTCCCCTGGGCAGAGAGAAGGCCTCAGCTGAGATCTGTGCACCTGGGGAAGTGTGGGAGAGAGGGCACTGCAGCAGAATAGCTGGGGCGTGGCTGGGGGTCTCTGAGGTCTGGCTTCTTCCCCACTTAGCATCCGCCATGGCTTCCGGCTGTCCTTTACCACTTGGCGCCCCTGTTCTCCTTATGTTGTCATGTACCTGCTGTTTCGTCTGTCCCTGTGTAGTAGCCCCAGAGAGTCCCACAGCAGCAGCAGCATCGGCCTCTTTTGAGGGGGGGCAGTCCTGGATATTCTGGTTTAAGACCCATTCAGCTGGTTCACTTAAGAGTGCAAACGGAATAATTCTTAGGATTGTGCAAGGGAGATAGCTTCTATTAAAATGGCTGTGTTTGGAAAGCTCCTGAAAGGTGTATACACCAAAGGAACCTGCATTTGTTATTTATTTCCACTTGTTAAATTCCTTCTTTGTAAAGCAACCTGTACGTTGGTTAAAATATATGTAATTGTATTTGTGGTACGTAAAACATAAAAAAAAATCCACATTTTTAAAAATAGAATTAGGCAGAACAATTCTCTGACAGAGATTTATTCTCTGACTCTGCCCAGAGTCTGAATGGGAGGAAACTTCCCCCTAAGAGCAGGGAAAGTGCGTATTGTAATGATTAGAACCCAACTGGTGCAAGAGAAAGCAGGCAGCAGGAGGCATGAAGGTCTGTCTGCGTGTCCGCCCTGGAGAAATGTCCGTGTGTCACCCCCCCCCCCCCCCCGGGGGCTCANCCAGGTGTGTGGCGAGGCAAAGGCCCTGGGCCAGGCCCTCTCCTGAGCAGTGGCCTTCATAGCCTGCATGCTTTCTCTGCTTCTTCATTTACAAAGAAAGTACCTAGGATATTTTTGTGGAGGTGACGTCACTGTCTGGCCGCACAAGCATTTGCATGGATTTGGGGAAGTGAGGGTTGCCAGGGGCAGCTGAGAGGAGCCACAGACCCCAGGGGCCGGCCTGGGTGGCAGATGGGGGTGGGGGTGGCCCCCCCACGCTAGGGGAGAGGGTGTGCTCCTGGCGGGATCTGTGGGATTTTGGGGGGCGTCTGGTGGGAATTCAGGGGCTGAGGCCTGGAGAGGAGAGGGGGGAGCTCAGCGGAGAGGTTGGTGTTGAAGTCTGGATGAGAACTTGAATCCTGGGGGTTGCAGCCAGGGAGGATTTGTCTACTTTGTGGTTGGTGTGCATCAGAGGCTGGCATCATTTGAGGTGGGGAGGGCTGGAGAGTTGCTCTTAACTTGGGGGACCCCCGCCTGAGTGTTAACTGCCCAGCGTTGCTGCATGTAGCGGATGGCGCATATTGTAACTGGGTTCGTGTCCACTGGTGACAAGGCTGAGGCTTTAGCTTTTTTTTTTTTTCAAGTATACACTGACAGCTATCATTTCCCAAGTACTGACCAGGGGCAGGTGCGTTTTGGGCCCTTGATTTTTTTCCTGTTGTCCACCCTGGGCCCTGGGGAGGAGAGAGGTCCCGGTTGGTAGGTGAGAAGCCGGAGAGCAGGGAGAGCAGCTTGTCTTTCCCACTGATCCCTGCTGTCCACGAGACTGGCTTCGTAGAGACCGTGGCATCCTTGTGATGAGGCTGTGGGAGGCTTCCGGGGCGGGACCCAGGTCCACGGACCAACCGAGGTGAGCCCAGCGGTGGGGAGGTCACTTAATGTGAGCGGCTGCAGATGGAACTGAAAGCCTGGGAGGTGGACGTGCACGTATCTGGTTTGGCCTTGGAGGCTGGACACCTTCTGGCTGAGACCTTGCTAGATTTGAGAAATTTCCTAGAGCCTCCCCAGCCTTAAGACTTCAGAGTCCATTCATAGTGCTAGAGCTCCCCAGAGAAGGGAATCAGATCCTCCTTCACCCGGCCCCGAGCATTCCCAGCAGCAAACGTGATCTGTTGGTTGGGGCTCAGTGACCACCTCCAGCCGAGAGCAGCCCTCCTTTCTGTCCCCCTGCTGGCCTCCATGTCCCATCTGTGCAGGCAGCCAATGTGTCGGAAGAGATCTGGGGAAATGGTAGGACAGAGGCCTGATCATGGGACCTGGACCTTGGGGAAGGAGGGAGGGAGGGAGGGAGGGAGCTGGCAGGGGCGAAGCTGTACCCTGTCTACCTGCGGCAGGCTGGGGAGCGTGACTGACCAGGGCTGCTCTGAGACACGGGGCTGAAGCTGGGGCCGGGGAGCAGTTTGCTGTTAGAGCTTAATGTATGTATTTCCCCCATCATGGCCAGGACACAATCCCCCCTCGCTCAGCCCTCGGGAGTTCAGTTGATTTAAACGCTGCAGGGATGCTGGGTTCAAATTTAGGTGGCATCACCTGACGGGACCAGCCACACAGGGTTCTGTCCTCAGTTAGACATTGGAGGCAATGTTGGGGTGCGTTCAGTGAGAGGCTGGCTTTGTAAGAGATCTGTAGGTGGGCGTCTGTCCCGAGAGAAGCCTCACCCCGTCTACTCCTTAGATCCCAGCCTAGATTAGTCAGGGAATTATGGAAAAACGGAGCTTTTAGGCTACTCTGAATTCGGATGTCTTTTTTGCATGTCTGATTTTTGTTTTTTGGGGGGGGGGCAGTACAGCTTTTTTGGTAATGAAGTTATAAATTAAAAAATATATACAAAAAGGTGCAGAGGTCTTAGAAATAATAGCATGTGTGAGTGAAGTTGTCGGCAGTTTTGTTTGGGGGTGACTCATAGACTTTTGGAGCTGCTCATTCATTTATCAAGGGAGTCTGTTTCCATCGTGCCTGATCACCACTGGGGTGCCAGGAGGAATAAGCCCCCAACTCTGCTGGTCAGGGAACCAAAGGACACACAGGATCCCCAGGTGTCAGCTTATAAGGGTGGGGGCCTGGGAAGATGGGGCCATTTCGCTCCTGATTTAATTTCGCCTCGTCTGGGCTGTGCAGTGTTCTAGCACAGCACTCTAATGGCCAGAACAGTGGGGAAACCGCTGCCTTCCAGGAACTTACATTCTGGTAGGGGAGACAGAAAGTAAACATAAAGGATGTGTGAACTCCACATTGCTTGTGCCCCGGGCTTGGAGCAGACAGAGCATGACCTCTGTGCAAAGCCCCACTGAGTCACATGAAGGGCCGACCAGAGTGAGGAGGGCGAGGTGGTAAAGACAAGCAAGGCGAGGGGCACCTGGGTGGCTCAGTCGGTTAAGTGTCTGCCTTTGGCTCAGGTCATGATCCCACATCGGGCTCCCTGCTCATCGGGGAGCCTGCTTCTCCCTCTCCTGTTTGTGTTCCCTCTCTCTCTGTCTCTCTCTGTCAAAGAAATAAAATCTTAAAAAAAAAAAAAAAAGTCACGCAGTGGGGAGGAGACTCTGGAAGGCATAGTCCTGGTGAGAGATGGGGAGGGACAGGCGAAGAGATACCAGCCTGAGTACCTGGAGTGAGGAATAGGGTGGAGCCTGGGCCCTGGTGTTTTGGGGCAGGGCCCCTGGGGTCGTGGGGTTGTGGCTGAGAAGGCGCCGCCTGTGGGTGAGGTGCCTGCAGAGAACCTGAGTGTGGGGAAGGGACAGGGAGCAGGGCAGGGAGGGAGTGGCCTTCTGGGTCCATTTGACCCTGAGCATCCGGCAGCCTGGTGTCACCTGGCGCCTGGCGCTGGCCCTCGAATATTGCCGCCTGGCTGGGCCCCACGGGTTTATTAAAAGCAGGTGGGGTGACTGCCCTGTACTTGAGCGTTGGGCGTGACTCAGATGTGCAGGGAGTCAGCCTGGAGTTTCTTTATTCTTCCCTATTTGCTTTTTGTCGGTAATCCTTTGTAATTCCCCAGTTTCGTGATGTAATTTTAATGGAATTAAACTTGAACACTTTGAAATTATGTAATTAATTACGTTCAGCTTCAATTACAATGACTAATTATAGCGTGATACCTGGTGGCAAGTCAGGTAGGTAGGTACTGGCGGGGGTTCGTGCCTGCCAGCTATCAGGACGGCCACTTTGCACAGCACCCGAGCCACCTGTGCCCCAGGGACGGGGCGGCTGCCTCGTGGGTTGTCCGGGGTGCCTTCCAGTCCCACCTCTCTCGGAGTGGCTCTCCGGGATGAGCCGAGGTGCCAGACGCGTGGGAAGTGCAGGGAGGGTGGGCGGTGGTGTGCAGGAGGGTGGTTTGGGGATGCAAAGGCTCGAACTTGTTCGCAGGTTGAAAAGAAGGACTCACTTGTAAGTTTGGGGTGCCAGAAGGAAGCTGAGGGCCCTTTTGTGAGATCCTTCTGTTTTTCTTGGGACGCGGGAGGGAGGCTGATTTCAGAGGCATAGGAAGTGTCAAAGAGCGGCTCAGACCGTTTATGCAGAAAAGAAACGGCGTGAGAACCACCTTGGGGTGAACAGCAAAGGTTCGGGAGTGGATTTAAAATGGTTCCTGGTGGTGGTGTTTCCAGGTAGCCGAAGTGCAGGGCTTCTGGGACCAGTAAACAGAGCCTCGGACGCCCGGACGGAGCGCTGTGCTTGCAGACTTCCCAGAAAGCCTCCCATTCTGTGCACAGGGTGGTGGTTTTACCTTGTGTTAGGAGGAGGGGCTGTCTAGCTAAGAAATACTCACCTGACTTGACCGCCACCCCCTAAGGCACCCACATGTCCTCCTGCTGGGGGACGTGCAGCTCCAGGATGGGGGTGCGGTGTTCCCACGGGGATGGAGTGGTCGGGCCCTTCCGCCCTGGGCCAGCACAGCTGCCTGCCTCCCGTCCCTGCCCCAGACACACCTGCTGTCCAGCTGTTCTTCCACGGAGGCTTCTCGGGATGGGCTTGAAACACAGGCGCCTGCGTGTGGCATCGGGGGCCAGTGTGCCGAATCTGCGAGATGCCTGCTGTTTGTTCGAGAGGCTTAGGGCGTTTTCCCAAAAGCTGATTCTTACATGTTAGAGAGGTTTTCGTAATGCTGTCTTTAGGTTTTCCAGCATATTCCTTTCCCCACTGGGTGTGCGCTTGGGCCGCCATGGGCAAGGAGCCCCTGCTTTCAGAAGCTTGAACAGAGGCTGTTATTTGGGTTAGGGCCATTAGGATGTCTGAAAATCTTACCGATCTCTATTTTTTAAGGGACAGTGTGACCTGGAAACATTTGAGTGTACAACTAGTTTTCCATTTTGGTGGGGGGGAGGCACGATGGTGCAAAGTGCTCTTGAAAACATTTTTTTTTCTTCTGTTGAACATGCTTCAAAGAATAGCTCCCTGGACACAATGCCCAGTACCTCTGTTCTGTTATTTTCTACCTTTCTTTTCTTCTTCTTTTTAATGTAAGCCCTACGCCCGACATGGGGTTTGAATTCACGACCCCAAGATTAAGAGTTGCATGCTCTACCGACTGAGCCCAGCCAGGAGCCCCCATTTCTCTTTATTTTTTAAGATAAAATTCATATAAAATTCACTGCTTTAACCTTTTTAAACCATGTAATTCATTTTTTTGCATGTATTCATAACGTCCTGCAACTCTCACCAGAATCGAATTGTAGAACATTATCACCACTCCAGCAAGAGACCTGTACCTGTGAGCCATGACCCCCGCCTCTGCCCCACCCC
>LNAC01000632.1:327739-344376 GCA_002007465.1 Ailurus styani | reverse complement strand
TCCCCCTCCCCACCCCCTTCCCTCCCCAGGTTCCATGTACCCGTTCCTCTACTTTCTGTCTCAGTGAATTTGCCTGTTCTGGATATTTCACATGTGAATGGAATCCTACGATGTGTGGCCTTCTGTGTCCAGCTTCTTTTGCTCAGTGTAATGTCTTCCAGGTCTGTCCACGTTGTGGCTCGGATCCATACTTCATTCCTTTTTAGGGCTGAATAGTATTCCATGGTATGGTTATACAGCATCTGATTATCCTGTCATAGATGATTGGCATTTGGATGATTTCTGCTTTGGAGCTGTCAGGAATAAGGCTGCTGTGAACACCTATCCATGTGCAAGTTTTTATGCAAAGTACGTTTTCAGATTTCTTGGGTCCGTACGTATGAGTGGAAATGGTGGGTCAAATATGGGAACTCTGGTTCACAGTTTTGAGTCTGTTTTTGACCTCTTGTGTGTAGCTCCTGTTTGTTCCCCAGGGGGCTCATTTTAACACCCAGGCTGCTTCCCTCTTATTCTGCCCTGCTCTGGTCCTCCTCCAGCCTTCTCCCGGCCTGGCATGGGGGCGCTGCCCCCCTTTGCAGCTAGTGTGATAGACAGAGGGACTTGGGAAAAGGCTGTGTGTTTGGCCAAGAGCAGTCCCTGGTTGTTGCCCACCCAAGGTGTCTCCCCTTCCCTCTGTGCCCGTCCACCTCCTGACTCTTTCCTGCTGCTCTGGAAAGAAACTAGAAGTTTGGCTAAATTGTCCTGGCAGTGCCTTCCCCTGGCTGCGCGTGGTGGGGGTTTCACTTTGTTTTGGCTACAGAGACAGGCAATGTCAGAATTGCTCATGAGAAAGTGTTTCTTCTCTCTTAAAAGGAGATGAGCTGGGATAAAGCTCATGAACGGGCCTGCAGTCGAGGAGACTCAGGGGCCTGCTGCCACCAGTCTGAGCATTGTAGCCCCCCTCCTCCCTGGGATGGGGCAGATGCAGGGGTGGCGGAGCAGGAAGACGGAAGGGGCCTGGGCCCTCAGTCCTGTGGTCACCCTGGTCCCAGCCATCTGTGGCACGGATGAAGCAGGAAGATCACAGTTACCATCCAAGTGGAAGGACGTTTCTCTTGGCTGCTCTGCTGACGCGGACTTCCGGGTGATGCTTTTGAGATGCTTGGGTCCTGGGTGACTGTAGACTTGAGAGCGTGAGGAGGAACGGGTGCTCCAGGCTCACTCTCCTAGTAGCAGGCAGGATCCCATTTGCCAAGCCAGATGTCCCTCAATACTTTAGATGGAGCCAATAAAGCATTAAGCAATTAGAATGGTTAATATTCAGTTAAGTATAATTAGAAGCGGGTGTAAATTGTGAATGAAATTGACAGGTTCCATAAGTTACAGCAAAATACGAAATCTTTTTCAGCTGTGTACGTGTGTCTGCGCGGTATGTCTAGTCGGATAGGTGTGTCAGGGCCCCTCTGGAGTGGAATTGCCATGAGGGGCCGTTACCAGCTCAGTTCAGTCATTTTCAGAGTTTGGGGACAGCCTGCCAACTGTTTTTGTCATGTTAAAGATTGACATCCTTAAGTCAAATTGTAAGAGTTTTAACACTCATTTGTACATGAAGGGCATGAAAATCCAGATCCCTGTTTTCTGCCTCTCTCCAGGGTGTGCGTGTGCATGTGCGTGTGTCTGTCTC
This sequence comes from Ailurus styani, assembly GCA_002007465.1. Lineage (NCBI taxonomy): Eukaryota > Metazoa > Chordata > Mammalia > Carnivora > Ailuridae > Ailurus > Ailurus styani. The sequence goes on along the minus strand of LNAC01000632.1, from coordinate 342,713 downwards.
TGTCTGTCTCGCCCTACATCACTCCTTAGTTCACAGCAGACCTGGTTCTGGCCGCTTCCCGCCTCCATGCTAGTGTGTTTAGTTTGCCTTTACGTGACTGTGTTCTTGTGAACTGTGTGGCCTGCTCCGTAGGGATAGGCGGCTTCATTCCCGTCTGGCATCGTGCTGGACATCTTTCTCTCCCTCCTCTTCACTCATCACTGGGTTTGAGATCTGTCTGTGTTCCTCCCTACAAATTTTGGTCGTCCTTCATGGTAGCAGCTTTGGATTCCATCTGAGGATATAACAAAACACCATAGACAGGGTGGCTTCACAACACATGTTTTAAAATTTCCACAGTTCTGGAGGCTGAAAAGCCAAGGTCAAGGTGCCTGCTGATTGCATTCTTGGTGAGCGTCCTTGTCCTAGCTTGCAGACAGCCATCTTCTTGCTGTATCCTCCACGCTGTAGAGGGGACTGAGGGAGAGTGAGAGAGCGCCCCCTGTGTCTCTTTTTATAAGGTCGCTAATCCCAGCATGGGGACTTCCCCCCCCCCACCCCGCCCCTCCGTGAGCTTATCTAAACCTAAGTACCTCCCAAAAAGACCACCTCCGGATGTCATCACGTCAAGGGCTAGGGCTTCATCGTATGGATTTGGGGGACACACAGTTCAGTCCGTAGCACCCCCCCCCAGCTCCTGTGTCCATTTCTGTAGGGGTGGCCCCGCACTGTGGCCTCTTAACACACTAATGCCTCGGGCATCCCTAACATACGTCGCCTGATGGGTCCAGGAGTGGATTGCTGAGTCCAGAGCGTAAAAGGCTGTTAATTTCATGAAGCGCTGCCAGATTGCTTCCCAGAGCGGAGGCACCACGGTGCTCTCCACATTCACATCAGCACTTCCTGGAGACTTTTTGCCATTCTGATGATTTTAAAGTGGTACTTCAGCGTTGTGTGATTTTTCTCTGATCACCGGTAAGGTTCGTACTTGTTATCGACCTCTTTTATACTTGTTAGATTTTCAGATTTACCCTTCTGTAAATTGTCTGGTCATATAGTGTTGTTCTGTTTTAATGGTTTACCATGTTTTTTGTTGATTTGCAAGAGTTCTTTGTGTGTTTTATATGCTAATCCTTTGGTTTTTTGTTGTTGTTGTTTTTGCTGTTGCAGATAATCTTTTCCTAGTCTCTTGTCTGTAGCGACCTTCAATACTTAGAAAAACCTAATTCTGATGAAGTCAGATCTATCAGACTTTTACCTTAAGGTTTGGTGTGATTTCATTCTTGAGAACATCTTTCCCACTCGAAATCCAAAGATACTTGTATTTTTTTTAAAGTTTATTTATTTATGTAGTCTCTATGTCTAATGTGGGGCTCAGACTCACAACCCTGAGCTCGAACTCTCACGTTCTACCGACTGAGCCAGCCAGGCGCCCCAGTGATCCTTGTATTTTGACGGTCATAGATTGGTCTTCCACGTTTAGATCTTTAGGTCGGAGGTGGGTTTTGTACAGAGGGGTAGCTAGTTTTTCCAGCACCACCTCTGAGCAATCCTGTCTCCTACCCAGTGGTTTTTGGGAAGCTGCCTCTTCTGTGTCTCGCCTTCATATGTATGTGGGTATGTTTCTGGGGTCATTCTTTTCTTCCACCATCCCTCCATGTTTCTTGCGCCAGTACCACACCATTTTACGGAGGCTTTACATGCGTTTTGATTTCTGATCAGGTGAATTTATCCTCTTTCCTCTTCTTTTTCAACAAATCTTGGCAACTCAAGGTCTGTTGTCCTTTTGTGCACATTTCTGTCCAGTTCCCCCCAAATTCTGCTGGAGTTCTCATTGGATCTGGATGAAATACACAGGTTAACTTGGTGGCGGGAGGGAGGGCGTGTGCAGAATGAAGAACTTTTCAGTTGGCCCATCCTTGAACAAAGATATTTCTCCATTTGTTTAGGTCTTCCTAAACTCCTCCAAAAAGGTTTCTTGAATTCTTTATTAGAAGTAGTAGTAGTGTTATGACCAGTGTCTTATCTAAAAAAAAAACAAAACAAAACAAAAAAAACTTTTTTTTTCTAATTGATCATTGTGTGGAGGAAGACAACTGGTTTCGTTTACTGATTCGGAAACTGGCAGGCTTGCTGAATCTCTTCCTAGTTTTCTGATTACCTTAACTCTTGCCTTTCTCTGGGGATAATATCATATGCAAAAAAGTGACACTTTTGTTTGTCCCTTTCCTTCCACTCCTGAGCCAGAGCAACTTGTTTGGCTGGAACCTCAGGGACTCTTGCATCGTAGTGGGTGATGGTGGCCTGCTCTTTCCTGGTCGCCAAGGGCATGTGCCTAATGGGGATTTTTGGTAGAAGCCTTAATCAGGTTGAGGAACTACCTTGAGTCCCCTTCCCCTCCTTTTCTGGGGGTTTGGTTTTGTTTCGTTTTGTTTTAAGTAGTAAATAAGTATTGACCTTTAGCAAATACTTTTTCAAGTCCATGTAATTTTGACCCCTCAATCCCTGCCTGTGATAAATTACATTACACTCATGGATACTTTGAGGCCAGATCCCTCATTGCATCGTTTGGTAAACTCCTCTTTGTCTTGGATTTTAAAATGGTTTGATTTGTTGTACAGTTTTTATCTCTGTGTTATCCAATGAAATTGGCCTATACTTTTCTTAGCCTTACCTGTTTGGAATTGAAATTAGACAGGTCTCGTATAAAATGGGTGAAAAATGTTTTGGAGTCCTTCCTCTAAGATGAGGGTGGTGTCTGTAGCTTCCATGTGGTAGGGCTCACCTGCTCCACCGTGGGCCCTGAGACGGAGCATGGCTGGTAGGCGCATTTACTTACCATTTCACTTTATTTCGTCAGCCAGTTTGGGCATTTGATAATTTTCTAGAAACACGTCCATTTCATCTAGGTTTTAACATTTCTTCTTCCTTTTTTTTTAAAAAAAAGATATTTATTTATTTATTTATCTGTCAGAGAGTGAGCCTGAGCACAAGCAGGGGGAACAGCAGGCAGAGGGAGAAGGGAGAAGCAGGCTGCTGAGCAGGAAGCCCAACTTGGGACTCGATCCCAGGACTCTGGGATCATGACCTGAGCTGAAGGCGGACGTCTAACCAGCTGAGCCACCCAGGCATCCCTTAACGTTTATTCTTGTATGAGTGTTCACAATACCTTCATGAGTTTTGCAAAGCTGGTTTTTAGTGCTAGCTGTTTTACATCGTCTTTCTGGAATCTCTGCCTCTGAATTTATCTTCGACTTTATTTTCAGTCTCGTGTAGTTTTTGTCTTATTAATCCCTCAAGGAAACGCAGCTTTTGCCTTTCTGACTTCTTTGGCTTTGTTTTTTGTTCGTGTCACCGATTTCTCTCCTTCATTTCATTCCTGTCTCTTCAAGGCCACTCTCTTTTCCAGACTTCTTTTTTGGAATGCTCAGCTTTTTGATTTAAACTCTTTCTCCTTTTCTGATCAATGTATTTAAAGCCATAATACCTCTTCTAAGAATTGCTTTAGCAGTGCTGCACAAACTTTGACACTTAGTGCTTTCATTTTTATTCACTTCATAAAATTGTCTTCATTTTGTAATTTCCCTTATCATTTCCTTTTTAACCCAAGGGTTAGTTAGTAGTAGATATTTTCTAGATTTTTGACATTAAAAAAAAAAAGATATTCTTAGGCTATTGATGTCTATTTTGCTTGCATTTGGTTGGAGGACGTAATTCACATGACGCCGATTTCTTTGGAATTAATAATGCAAGAGATCTTTTGGGTGCATTTGCACTTGGTAGATTTTTGTGAACCATATGTGCTCAGAAGTAATGTGCTTTTGTTTAGAGATAAAATTTTCTCTGTATGTATTTTTTGACCTTATTCGTGGTACTTAATTCTTCCATGTGTCTGCTAATTTTCTTTCTATAGTTTTGACAGCTTTTTTATTACATTTTGTTAAGGCTGTATTGTAAGCTACACAGAACAGGCATGCTCTTTACATTTTCCTGATTAATAGTTTCTTTTCCCGGAATATGTGTAGACTCTTTCTTCCTTTTGTATAGTGTTTGTCACCTTAAATTCTATTTGTGTCAATTCTACAAGAATCCTGTTTATTCTTTTCTCTGTTTTTCATTTCTGTGTGCCCGATAAAGCTTTTTTCTCTAACGTTATTTTCAGCCTTTCCATATCCTTTTGCTTTCAATGTGTTTGTTTTAGATACATGACGTGGGATCTTGTTTTTTAAACCCAGGTTGAGAGTCTGTCTTTGATTAGTGAATGTAACTGGTGTACAGTTAGGGTCATTGTGGTTATGTTAGGACTTCTTCAATGTTATCTTATGTTTTTCTTTTTACCATTATTTTTGGGGAAGGTGTCTTTTCTTGTGATGTTTTATTGGGTTGACTTTTTTCCCCTGCTGGATTTTAAAATTGTGCGGTCTATTTTATTTTTCTGAACTTCAGAATCAGGATTATTCATGAAGTTATTAAGACACATGTGTTTGTTTTTTCCTCTCTGTTTCTGAAGTCAGTTTCTCTGTCCTCTTCCCACCAACCTCTCTCTCCTCTCTGCTGGTTTTGACTATGTCCATTTTAAGTTTTGGTTTGGTCAGATCCATTAACTCTGCTTTCTCTGTGCAGTTTGTTGGGCAAGGCTCGTTGGTTTCTCTCTTATAGTGTTTGCTTTTCTTCTGGCTGTTTTTCCCTATGACCTGTGGTCCCCTCCGCCTGGGCTGCAGGGTATCAGCTGATCCCTTGCTGGAGACGGAAAGAGTTAGGCCTTGGCTTATCAGCCTCTGGGTTTGGAGGAGAGGGACCTGCCTTAGGGTAGAGGGCTTGGGCAGGGGTGCCGTAAGGCCCCCGAGGCACCCTCAAGTCCTTGATCCGGTCACACCTGTTTTCCTAGGGCTCCCTGCCTCTGATGTTATCAGCCAGCAGATCCCCTGGGGCGTGGGTCATCTTCAGGGATTCTGATTCTGCTAGTCTGGCGTGGGCGTTGCTAGCTTTTAAAAAATTTCTCATGATAGGGGTAGGGTATGGGATGGGCTGGTCATGAATTCATAGTTGTTGAAGCTGAGGGACCAGATGGGTACTTAGGGGTTCATTATCCTGTTCATACACAGCTAAAATTCTGATTCATTCCTGGCTAACAACCACCGGCCCTAGCCCGTGGTACGGGGATAGAGGCGGGGGCAGAAGAGAGGAGGCCAGCTAGTTAGACCTGGGGCCAGCTGCCAGAATACTTAAAATGACTCATGTAGTGTATATTGTATTTCTGTTGGACAGCACTGGTCTGTATCTAGACCCTTGCTACTCAGAGAGGTCCCCAAACCAGCAGTTTGGGCATCCCCTGGAGCTTGTTAGAAGTGCAGAATCTCAGGCCCCACCCCAGACCTCCTGAGTCAGAATCCGCATTTTTATGAGATCCCCAGGTGATTCATATGCACATTAAAATTTGAGAAGCACTGGTCTAGATCCTCTTAAAAGGGAGGGTTGGCTTTATTTAATTCGTATTTTAATAGAGTGACTCCTCCCTGATCTTCCCTGTAGAGCTTTCCAGAACACAGGGTAGCAGTCAGAGGGCTGAGCTGCCTGCCAGGGGATGGCCCACAGTCTCCTGCTCTGCAAGGGAGACTCTCGGGCCCCCTCCCTAACCTCTTTTAACCCCAGCCGCTTTTGTACCCTCGGTTCTAATAATATCGATCTTCTGTTTTTCAAGGTCCTAACACATTAAAATAACACATAGGAAGAAGGCACGGGAAGTTCTCGTGGTAGGACTAGCTGTCAGCTTGGAAGCAGACCAGAAAGACCAAAGGATTGCAGGCCTGTGGTGTAGTCTACACGTAGACTGTTGAGGAGGGTAGGGATTCACACCGGACCTCAGCCCTGACCTTCGTTAGGATGAACCCGAGCCACTAAGAAGTGACTAAGTTATACTCTGGTTTGCTGTCTAACTCCGTCCATCCTGTGGGCAAGGCCCTACTTTCACCTGTGCCGTAGCAAATGTTGGGGCAACAGTGAGAACACCTGCTTGGAAAACGAACTCCGGGGAGCCTCTCCCCTGCTCACTGCACTGCTGTCAGTGTGAGCGCATGGGGTTTTCTAGATGGACTGTGTTTGGGTGTGCCCAGAGCCTGCTGCCGGCTGCCTGCCCTCCTGGCTGAGGGCACGCCGGCCTGGGGGCAGATGACCCTTCTGACTTGGAACCTTTGCTTTTCCATCTATTAGCTGTGTGGCTTTGGGCCCTGAACCTGCTTCCTCTGTAAAAGGGTGATGAGAAAACACCGTACGTTATGGGGTTTTTGTTAAGACTCAGCTTAGGACAGTGCCTGATACACTATCTGAAGTCTTCTTAGCCTGAAAAAGTCAAGGCAGGTATTCTGGTGCGGCAGCTCACTGATAGAGACTGCCTTCTGCTCAAAGACTGATAGTGGGGCATGTAGGCGACTTAGTCGGGTGAGTGTCTGACACTCGATTTTGGCTCAGGGCGTGATCTCGGTCAAAGGATCAAGCCCTGTGTTGGGCTCCGAGCTCAGTAGGGAGTCTGCTTGGGGTTCTCTCTCTCCCTCTCCCCCTGCTCGTTTCTCTCTCTCTCTCTCAAAGAAATACATCTTAAAAAAATGGATAGTGGACTAACCCAGGCCGAGATGTCCTATGTCTCTGCGTCAGCACTGGTGGCCGGGCTGGCTGGGTCACGGGTACATACTGATGTTGTGTTGCTTGTATTTTTCTTTTACGCTTTTCCCCAGAGATTTTTCCACCTTATAAGATTAAAAATATCTGCTTCCACATTAAACCCGACTCAGTTTGAATAATGTATTTTTAAGGCAAAAGCTTGCTCTTGGGTGTGAGTAACATCCACGTCAAGTGTTCAGTGGGCAAATGAAAAATGTGAGTCATGCAGTACTTGGCACCTTTGGCTTTTAACATTTGGTGGCAAACTTCCTATAGAGAAGAGGAATTCCAAAGTGGAAGGTCCTTTCGGCTCCAGATGGCAAAAGGATGGTCCAGTGTTGGTGGGGACTGCCTAGGAATGGATTTTTCTCCTCTTTTCTCGGCTGGCTAGGCCTCTGGGGGGTGGGGGGGTGCATTTGGTTCAGAATTCACCACTTTTGTGCGGTGAGGCTCTGGGCCTATGGAATGTGCTTAACTCGAAGGATGAGAACAATTTCCAGGAGCTTTTTAAATGCATGGCAGATAGAAAACAGGGTGTGGGTCGAGAAACAACACTTGCGAGGCATCCTTGGCGGCCTGGGGAGCTTCGGTTTGCTCCCCTCCAGCAGTGGCTGATGGCGAGGAGCAGGACGCAGCAGCCATGCCATGTGACTTACATGTCGGGCTGAGTTGTGTTTTCTTGGCTGGGATCTTGAAGCCTGTTTCCAAGTAGGTGTTTCTGTGTTGGGAACAGATTTGGGCTCTTACGTAGTCAGCCCTGTCCTCTTCTCAAGCGGGGGGCTGCCTTGGGGGTACGGGAGAGGGACAGAGTGGCTAATGTTAGTGTCCCCCCCCCCCAAATTAGGCAGTCTCGAGCGGGGTGGCACTGTTGCCTGAATTTTGAATGTAGGCAATTCACATAAAACACACTTTGATCTGACTTGCAGGTATGTGATAGAAGTACGAAATTTGGAGGAAATGGCGAAATCGTTTAACAGAACGCACGTCAGCAGGGGTTTCAGAAGCCAAGTCAGAAAGTTTGTTGATGAGAACTCTTGGGTGATAAGGAAAAAGAAGTCAGTGGCTGGGAGGGGCTCGAGGTTCCCCTGCAGATGCTCCTGGGTGCCCGGCCGGTCCCTGCAGCTCCAGGCAGCCTCTGGGGAAGTGGGAGGCTGGGGGCCTCCTCCACCTGACACTTCCCAGCCCAGGTTGGAGCCAAGATCCTAGGTTCTGCCGTTAGAAAATGGTCAGGGAGGCGCGTGGGTGGTGCAGTTGGTTAAGCCTCTGACTCTTGGTTTCAGCTCAGGTCATGACCTCAGGGTTGTGGGATCGACCCCCCTCGTTGGGCTCTCTCTCTCTCTGCCTCTCCTTTCCCCCCTCATGAGCCCATGTTCGCTCTCTCTCTCCCTCTCTCAAATAAATAAATCTTTTAAGAAAATGGTCAGGGAGGGTGCCTGGCTGGCTCAGTCAGAAGAGCATGTGACTCTTGATCTTGGGGTCGTGAGTTCGAGCCCAATGTTGGGTGTAGAGATTACTTAAAAATAAACAAACTTGAAAAAAGATGATGATCAGAGATGAGAGAAGCTTGGTAGTAAAAACAGTTATTAAGGCAGAAATAAACACTCTTCCATGTGATCCTTATGGCTATCAGAGTTTGGAATTGTTTTTTTTTTTTTAAGATTTTATTTATTTATTTGACAGAGAGATTACAAGTAGGCAGAGAGGCAGGCAGAGAGAGAGAGAGGAGGAAGCAGGCTCCCTGCCAAGCAGAGAGCCCGATGCGGGCCTCGATCTCAGGACCCTGAGATCATGACCTGAGCGGAAGGCAGAGGCTTTAACCCACTGACCACCCAGGTGCCCAGAGTTTGGAATTGTTGAAGGAACCACAAAAAGTGGGGGGAAGGAAAGGAAGTTGTACATCTTGAATGTATTTAATTTTAAAATAAAAATTGTCTAAAGGTAGTCACTGTTTTTTGCGCATTTTCTTTTCATTCAAAGCACTTTATTTTCAGTTTTTAAACAAAACCTTCTCGGGGTGAAAAAAGACCCAAACACCCCTCCCCGCCCCCCCACCCCGCACATCTCCCTGCAGTGACTACCTGCAGCTCAGAACAGTGTCTGGGAAGCTGGCTTCAGATCCGGGGCCTGGGGTTTCACTATGGGCATCTGCTTGCTGGGGTGGTGCTGTGAGACGTGCAGGAGCAGTGGAGGTCCCCAGAGGGTCCCCTGCTCCTCAACCCCCTGTGCAGGGTAGTCCTCTTTCTTCTTGGGGCTCATCCGAATCTACGTACTCAGTGTTCCAGTGGCTCTAACTCTCTAAATACTAGTTTCTCTGTACAAGGTCTGATTTCTCCCCCAAACTCTCTTCCAGTAACACGTGTCTCTTAAAATATGGGAACCCATCCAGTAGGTAGGGCCTCATCTCTTATTGGCAGGACCCCTCCTGGTCCTTTGTCCTTCCGCTCTGGCCGGGACTGGCTGCAACCTGGTCCCCTTCCCCATCCTCTTGGGCCTCCCTTTCCCTCCTGCTTTAGCTCCCCCGTCTCCTGAATTCCGTGGTTTGTTCTTTCTCCGTGAACATCTCATGTGGGGAATGTCCTCCAGACACTTCCTGGTAAATGTGGTTGTCCAGCATAGACTTCCAGAGTGGAAAGTGGTGTCCTTGGAATGGGAGAGACCAGGCAGCCAGGGCTCCCCTTGTCCGGGGTGGTCTGATTTCCCGCCCTTCGTCGAGTCCCTCTGCTGCTTTTAGAGACAGGGTCTTAGCCTCCCTCTTCTTGGAGATCATGAAAATGCTCCTCAGGGCCGCTCTTGTTTTCTTGCCTGTTCTCTGGCCTCCGGAACTTGTTATTCCGACGTGGGGCCTCGTGGCCCTATCTGGCCATTTTCCTTAGCTTTTATTTTTCATGTCTTTGTCCTTTTTGATGTATCTGGGAGAACTGTTCAACCGCCCAGTCTCTCTGAACTTTTATGTCATATTTGTAGCTTCTGAGTTCTCTGAATGTTCCATTCTTACGACTGAGTGTCCTCTTTGATCTCACTGGCTATATTCACCACGGTTTCTTTTTAAAGTTCCGTCACTTACGTTGACTTCTCTTTATTTTTACTTAAAACAAATTTTTTTTTAAATTAAGTAGATTCCACACCCAACATGGGGCTTGAACTCACCACCTCAAAATCAAGAGCTGACTAAGCCAGCTGGGTGCCCCCCTCTTCATTTTTACTTTTTAAAATCCTTAAGAAAAGCTGTTATTTAAATACTGTAAACAATTGTACGTAACACGTTTTGGTCACAAAGGGTAGTAACCCCTTGCCATCTTCTCCCCCCTCCCCCGCCAAGAACATCACCAATAATTTGCATCCACCTGTAAACTCCTCCTCACCCATCTCTCCCATTTCCCTGCCTCCCTTCCCAGACAGGTCCCACACCCCAACCCCCCTCCCTGCCCTGTTCTGGCTCTATTACGTCATAGTCCTAAAATAGTGTTGTTTTATCACAAATGTATATGTGCTTAAATGCTGTGGTATTTACCCTTGGTTGGGTTTGAGCTCTATAAAAATGGTATTAATTCAGCATGCCGACTGCTGGCACTTGCTTTTTTTTTTTTTTTAAAGATTTTATTTATTTATTTGACAGAGAGAGAGATCACAAGTAGGCAGAGAGGCAGGCAGAGAGAGGAGGAAGCAGGCTCCCTGCGGAGCAGAGCGCCTGATGCGGGCCTCCATCCCAGGACCCTGAGATCATGACCTGAGCCGAAGGCAGAGGCTTTAACCCACTGAGCCACTCAGGCGCCCTGGCACTTGCTTTTTTGACTATTGTGTCACGGAGATTCACCTGTGGTGTTGCAGGAAATGCAGTCTCTGTTTTCTGATGTTGGTACCCAGTTGTGTGACTAGACCAGTTTTATTTAGCCTTCCTCCTGTTGCTTTGTCTTTTTCCATTTCTCTCTCTCTCCGTGTTTTGGTCCCAGTTAAGTTTTCGTCAAACGCCTGGGGACATTTCCCTCATCTGTCCGTGCTCGAGAGCAAGGCGCTGGCAGGCTGACGTGGAAGCGCTTTGCGCACGCGCTGGCGCGGTTCGGGGACAGTTGACTGTGGCCTTCACTGCAAGAGATTGTCCAGGTGTTTTGGGGGGAGTCTCCGAAGGGGCGCTATCTGTGGCTCTTCTCCTGAGCTGACCGTCTCTCCAGTGAGAGGCCGTGAGTTTCCCTGCAAGGAGGGCTGGTTGGGGCCTGTACATCTGACCGCCTGTCTTCCAGTGACCAGGCTGGGGAGGGGCTGGAACATTCACCCCGTCCCCGTGCATGGGGTGGAGAGAAACCTCAGTCTTCTGCCGACAGTGGCGGCGGGGGGTGGGGGGTGTCCCGAGACTGCATGAGGTGGGGGAGGGCTCTGCCTGCCCCTCGAAGTGGCATTTTGCCCACGTTGCACCCCCACTTCCCATAGCCCCTGCTGCTCCCTGTCCCGAGCCTTTCTGAGTTCTCTGGCACGGATGGCCTTACCGCATGTTGGGTCCCATCTTGAGGTCAAGGCTGTAAGCTTCTTCTGGTCTCTTGAGGCTGCAGTGGCTGGTTCAGCAGCTTTGCAAGCCTCTCACATTTGGGGGGGGGCGGTGCTTCTCCTTTGCTCCCTCCTGACTCCTCTTCGTCGCGTGAGCTCAGACCTGACTGTTCTGTTCGAGAGGGCACAGAGATGACCCGTGGGTTGATCTGCCCCATGAGCCTGGAACTCACAGGTTTCGAAAGGCCTAGAGTTTTGGCCCGGGGAAGGCTGTGGAGGATGATGCCGGTTTTGTAGGAAACACCAGTTTTCTCTTTCACGGCAGCCTCTGGGAGCTGCTTCCAACCGGGCTGCCAGTGAGCGACACATGGTAAACACATGCTGGGCTGGTCTTCAGAGCGGCTTCACGAACCGCCCAGAACACCGCTCTCCCTACCGCAGGGGCCTCGGCTGCGCCGGGACGGAGGGAGCACTTGGGCCCTGGAAGCCGAGGCCTGGGTTCTGGTCCTGCTTTCATCACCTGCTGCTTGCTGGGCCGCACTCCCTCATCTGTAGAAGGCGATACCTTCTTGGCTGGGTTGTTAAAAAGACACGATGAGGGGGTACACTGAGGTGCCTGCCGGGCACTGCTCTGTCTGTGGGAGCTGCTGTTAACCTCCCATCCTGGCCGGACCGAGAAATGGCACCTCGTCCTCAGCAGCGTGCTCCCACCCGTTTCTGTTCTCACACGCACACATGCACGCATGCACACACACTCCAAAGGACTAAAAACAGATTCGCTTGGGATTGCGAGGATCTGCTGCAGGTTACGTACCTCCCTCTCTGTGATTTCCCTACTTTCCCCCCTTTTTTATTACGTTTATTTTTATTTATCTAATATCTGTTCCCCACATGGGGCTAGAACTCAGGACTCCTGAGATCAGGAGTCACATGCTCTTCTGACTGAGCCAGCCAGCCGCCCCTCTCCTTCCCTCTTGCTTGTAATCTTCTGCCCCTGGGGTGAGCCCCATCCCTCTGCGGTGCTCCTGTAGTCTGTTAATCTGGCCTCCGAGGCCTGGCCGGCCTGGGCCTCCCGGTGGGAGGAACCGTGCCTGGTGTGTGATCTCCTTTTTCTGTGGGGTCGATCGTGTGTCCTCGATAGACAAAGAAACTGAGGCTCTTACAGGTGGCATGGGGGAGAGTCCTCAGTGGTTCTGCAGGGACTGTATAATTAAAGTCCCAGCATTCAGTGCAGCACCATCTCTGCGTTCAACCCCTTCCCCCCCGCCCCCACATGTTAGAAACAGCTTGGGTCAGCAGGAAGTGTGCAAGTAACCAGTAAGTTGGAAGTTGTCGCGATACCTAATGACCAGAATGTTATTCCACGGTTGGGATTTGTTTATCTCATTAGAGTTGTGTGTCCATCCATTCTCCTCCCTGGCCTTAATTGTTTATCCAAGCCTGTGTTTTCCATTCTCTAATTGAAGGCTCTAAAAATGGGCCCGTCAAGAAGCCTGGTGGATGTGGGAAATGCAGTGGACTTCATAGAAGGATGGCACGAGCAGACGGTTTTTATTACCTCTCGACAGAAAGCCTTCAGAAGGCTGTGTCTCTCCGAGCCAGGACAGACACAGCGATGCAATCTGTTTCCTGCAGGCCCAAGGGGAATGCTTCCTCCTTGTGGTTAGTGACTTCAAAAGTTGCCCCAGTTAGATGAAGTTCAACCGTCTCTCCAATTTCGACGACTTGGGGGCAGCCGGTCACGCTGCTGTGCCACTGTTGCTGGGGCGCTTGAGGAAAAGCCTCCTCCTGACCCCCAGCAGGAGCTCTCAAAGCTTTCCTCTTCTCTCTGGTCCCCTCTTCGTTGTTAAACCGAAACTGCTTGCCTGAAGCCAGATTAATTCTGGGATCCCTCTTCGGGCCTCATCCTCCTTGACCTCTCTGTGTCCCCTCTGCGCCTCCTTGACTCCCACACGTGCCGGCCGTACCAGGCCCCTGGGCGTTTGAACCCGCCCTCCTTGTCGTGCCACCGAGCCTCAGCTCTCACTGCTGCTGTGCCCTCCGCCAGGAGCACCCTGTCCCATCCTTCTCCCCCAGCCTCTGAAGCCCTGCCCAGCTCAAGTTCGTGTTTCTGTTTGAAAGGAGCTCTTCCGATGGCTTCCAACAGACAGAATCTGCCCTCCTCTGAAGCCCTGGGCCCCTTGGGCCTGGCCTGTATTTCTGCCCTCATGGCACCTGGTGTCAGTCACCCGGGTCCTTGAGTCATGCCGCTTGCAGGCAGGCAGCTGACACCAGTGCGGGGGTGTGCCAGGCTCGGGCACCCCGGCTCCTCCCGCGCTGCCTTGCATATTATCATCACAGCCTTCAATAAATGTCATATTTTTGAAATATCTGTAGAAATAAAGAGAAATGCTTTTTTTCTCTTTTTCCAGGAGTCAAAATGCATGGCTTTCATCCACTTTTAACACATAAAAGATGTTTTCAACACAGAAAGGCCTTTCACCGCTCTTAGTTAATAGTCAGCTTTTGGAATGATGTGGACTAGAATGAAAAATGAGGATGAACACCTCTGGAATCAGCTGTTTTGAATTAAATAAAGCCCAGCGAGTGAGGTTGGAGTCAGGTGAAGTGAGAACATGGGCTTGAACCAGGGAGGATTAATGTGCCGGGCTCCTTTAAACTCTGAGGGACTGTCTTCTCAGAAGTGAGCCGAAGGGATGGACAGGGATGGACAGGGATAGACAGGGTTTGTCTGGCCCCCTGCTCCCGCCCTAACTAGGCTGTTGGCCTTTGCCCCCTTCCCTCGGCCTGCCCTGACTTAATCCTTCCTATGGCTTTTGCATAAGTGCAAGGACGCGTCTTTGGTCTTTTCTGGCCCAGGGATTTTTTTTTTCCTCTTAGCTGTTTGTTCTTCCTGGTGCTTTTCAGAGACCTGCTTTCCAGGCTGGCTTAGCAGTAAGGATTCTGAGTCTGGGAGCGAGTTGTCTGAATGGCTAGATCACAGAAGCCTGCTTGGAGGCCCTCACCGCTCTGTGGACGTCTGCAGGCGTGTTGGGTGGGTCCCGTGTCCACATCCCCTGCGCTCGGTTGGCCTGCTCCTCCCGGCACGTGGTGGTCCGGCAGGCCCCCAGCTGCTGTGCAGTGACCAGCTTTGCACAGAGACTATGGGAGCAGGACTAAAGTAACAAAATGGGAAGCAGATCCTTCTGAGTCCTTACAAGACCTGCAGAACTGACCTCTTTCTGGGTGTGTGTGGGGGGGTAGTGGGGGTCCTTACTCTTGACTCTGAAGGTGGCAGCGGTGATTTTCCCTTGCCCGAGGCCAGCTGTTTAATGAATGTCACCAACACACGACTGAATTCTCTTCTCCATCCTGGGTGGGACAATAGGTGGCCTTTGGGCAGCTGCTAGAACCAGCTCCCTGGAAATTCTTGGGGCCTCCAGCTTGGCCAGTTTTTCGTGAAGCGTGTGGACAGCAGCGCGGCTGAATTTGTCTAGAGTCTGCACGGGTTTTCTCTGGGCAGGCTTGCCCCCTGTGGGCAAGTGGGCAGTCGGTGCCGGCAGCTCCTGCAGGAGCTGAATGCCCCTTTTTACCAGGGAGCTTGAGGAGAAAAAAGAAAAAAAAAAGGCTGTATCTGGATTCCTCACAGTTAAGAGAAAGCTAAAGCAGCTCGTAACCAAGCAAATGGACAAAACTGTCACCAAAAGCGTTTTGCTTTCTGTTTTTGCGCGGGGGTGGTGGTGGTGGTGTGTGTGTGTGGGGGTCCATCTTCGAGGCTGACTTTGTTTGCCCTCAGTTGGTTTTACTTCCTCCAGGTCCCAGTTCAGGTGTCCCTTCCCAGCTCCCAGAAGATATCACTCCCTCCCGCCCCCTCCCTCCC
>LNAC01000632.1:297293-326942 GCA_002007465.1 Ailurus styani | reverse complement strand
GAGGGAGGGAGGGAGAGAGGGAGAGGGAGACCCAGGGCGGGCGGCCCTCCCTCCACCTGAGGGAGGCGGGTCTATGATTAACTCACTGATGTCTTCAGTGCAATTGCTGGGGGCCGAAAACATTAACTTTTTAAAAATGATTTAAAATTGCCAATTGACCATATCCGGGGCTGAACCTGAATGATTCAGCTCCTTTTAAAAATATCTTTTCTCAACAAATTGCTTCCTTAACATTTTAATTTGTTGATCATAAAGGAAGCTTGCCAAATATTAGCCGGTCTTTTCCATTTCCTGCAGCTTCGGGCTTCCCTTATTTGGCATATTTCAGTAGAACTGTAAGGTCACTCCCTATTTCTCTTCCCAAATAACTGTATTTATTACTGTCAAGTATTGGCGGGGTTGATCCAGCTGTCATCAGAACGTTTGGAAATATTGTTCTTTGCCAGAATGCTGATTTAATGATCTAATACTGACACGGCTTGTTTTCTCCACTGATTTGATAACTTACTTGTTCAATAAACTCCCCTCTTAGTGAGCCACGCCATTCTTTTTCTTTTTTTTTCTCCTTCTGTAAGCTTTATGGATAGTGTCTCTCTCTCTTTTCTTAAAGACTTATTTATTTTTGAGAGAAAGAGAGAGAGAGAGCAGGAGTGACAGAGGGAGAGAAAATCTCCAGCAGACTCCACACTGAGCTAGTATTCCCGTGTGGGGCTCGATCTCACGACCCTGAGATCATGACCTGACCTGAAACGAAGATTTGGGTGCCTGACCGACTGCGCCATCCAGGCGCCTCTATGGGCAGCAGCTTACTGACAGCTGT
Organism: Ailurus styani; assembly: GCA_002007465.1. Classification (NCBI taxonomy): domain Eukaryota; kingdom Metazoa; phylum Chordata; class Mammalia; order Carnivora; family Ailuridae; genus Ailurus; species Ailurus styani. Next base: position 326,122 of record LNAC01000632.1, on the reverse strand, counting down.
AGAAGGGTTCCCCCCACCTTTGTTTCTCTCTTTCCTTTCCTCCCTCCACCCTCCTTCAGAAAACTTTTCCTCAGGGAAAATTTCAAACGTACACCAAAGTAGAGAGGTACCGAGAATGAATCCCCCGTGTTCTGCCAACCAGCTTGACCAGTTAGTTAGGAGCTCCCGGCCAGCCTAGTTTCATCTCTGCCCCCACATACTTGCATTCTGGAAAAGACCTCAGATTATTTTATCTGTAAATGTTTTCACTACGTATCTCTAAAAGGTCATGTGTTTATTACTTTTGATACCATATACCAGTATCGTACCTAAAAAAAAAATAGTAGTGTGACAAAGGTGTTTCTGTGGTGTGGTACCCTGGAGAATCGTCTGTGACCGTCACGGCAGGTGGGCCGGGGGTGGGGGTGGGGGAAGGGCTTCACTCAGAGCCCTGCCCCAGGTCCTTTGCTGCTGCTGCCGCCGCCGCCCCACCAGCCACAGGGCCAGGAGCTAGTTACTGAGGGCTCTCCAGCCTCAGTTGCTTTGTGATGACAACCAGGGAGTTGTGCTAGTACCTCTGACTCAAAATCTTGAGTCTCTGGATGCATGAGGCACTGACTTGCCTTCGAATGGGCTGCTCGGGCTCCCTGGAGGAGGAAGAGGAGGTAGGCACGTGCTTTGTGTTGACTGGTTCTGCTTCCCACAGGGCGAGTTCTGCCTCATTCCTGCCGGTGGTGGGAGTTTGCATGTTTGCCTTCAGCTGCGTTGTCCACCTGGTAGTTGAATGTGTGCTCCTGGACCATCTTCTTTATCCCGGGGGATCCCTTCGTGTGCCCCGGATTCTTTCTTTCTTTCTTTCTTTTTCTTTTTTTTTTTTTTGCTTGCAACTGCAAAGTAGTCCATTCTCTAAGTGAAAGATCGGTTTCCACATTTTGTAGTTAGCTGTGCGGGGTCAGTTACCAGGTGTCACATGTGCAACCCGTTTTCACCCCAGTCATTTGGAACTGAAATGTTTCGGTCGTTTGAATTTAACGGACTGCCTGACACTGCACCAGAGGCTGGGGCTTCAGCGCTGTTCAGGTACTGGCTGTTTGTCTGGGAGCTCCCGTCTGGAGAGAAGGCACACGTCCCCCACCCTGCCTGCCGCTGGGTGAGCCAGGGGTGGGTCTGGGGGTTCCGTGCGAGGGGGCCAGATGGACGAAAGGTCCTGATTTGGTGGTAATGGTACCACTGGGCCTTGGGGCGTCCAGGCTGGTGGGGGGTGATGGGACGTCACGTATCTGTCACCCATCATCATGCTCCCAGAGTCATAATGGCCGTTAATGTTGTGATTCACTTCCTTTGGATCTTTTCTTAAAAATATATGTATTTATGCTATCTCTTCAAGTTCTCAGGAACTTCAGAAACACACATGGAGCACCTGTCCCTGTGCCCAGACATTCTTCTTGGTCCTGGGGTTGGTGGGGAAAGATCAGGAGAGTTCTTGCCCTCAGAGAGCTTCCATTCTGGTAGGTTTATGTAATAAATCCTATCAGAGAGGAGATGATGTGTGTGTTCTGTTTAGTTCACTTTACAAATTACATCAGGCCATGCGTGGAATTATTTGCCTGCCCTTCCAGCCCGCAATTGCCCTTCAGCTTGACAGAGAACAGCTGCCTGTGAAATGTGACCCTCTCAACGCCAGCCCCCCTGACCCTGGCCCAGAAGGTGCTCAGGGACGGCTCCCAGCTGGGCGGGCTCAGGACCGCCCTGTTTCCCTTTGGGTTGCCTGTAAAGGATGGGTTTCTCGTCTTTTTGAGTAGTTATAGTGACCTAATGGGCATCGAGGGACATATTTAAAATCCTGATAGAATTTGCAACCCAAATATGCCCTTAAATTGTTTCACTGCCAGGGTGGGTGTGGGGGCAAGTGTTATGCTGGATTTCTTAGAATTTTTAAGAGCCAAGTACGTGTTTGCAAATGTCGAACCTCAAGTTTAACATTCAGAAAGGATGGATGCCCTATATTGTTCAGTGTATTTGGAGAATTTGGTCCAAATTCAAATATATACCCAAACAGAAGAGCATAATGAATCCTTTTGTACCCATTATCCAGCTTCCATAATTATCTGCTTACAGCCAACCTTGTTTTAACTGTACTTTCTCATTCCCCACCCCAACTTAATTTTGAAACAAATCCCAGACAGCCGGTCTTATTTCATCCATAAATATTTCAGTGTGTATCTTTAAAAGATAAATACTTTAAAAAAAAAAACACAACCACAGTCCATTATCATATTCCCCCCTCACAGGTGGCAAAAAAAAATTAATATCAGGTATCTAGTGGGTACTCAAAATTTTCATTTTCCCATAAGTATTGTAATTAAGGAAAATTTGTTTGAATCTGAAACCAAGATCCTCAAATTGTGATTGGTTCTTGCATCTGAATCTTTTAATTCTAATTGACCAGGACCTTCTTTCTCCCGCATAATCTATTTCTGAATCTGAATTCTGATCAGATTTGGGCTTTTTTTTTTTTTTCTCACCTTTTTTTGGACTAGATTCCTTCCTAGGTGATGGTATGTCTTACCATCAGGAGGTCAGGAGGCCCATGTAATGTATATGTGATGGCAGGGTTTTTTTTCCCCCCTAATTTTTAAAATTGTAAAATACACAGAAAATATACCACCCTGTTTTCAGCTGTGTAGTTCAGTGGCATTAAGCACATTGACATCATTGTGTAGCTATCACCACCGTCCATCTCTGTAATTCTTTCATCTTGTAAAACTGAAACTCTGTCCCCGTTAAACACTAACTCCCCACTCCCCCTCCCCCAGCCCCAGGCAGCCACCATTGTACTTTCTGTGTCTGTGCTCATGTAAGCGGAATCCTAACAGTGTTTGTCTGTGACTGGCTTATTTTCGCTCAGCCCAATGTCCTCACGGTTCCTCCGTCTTGTAGCACATGACGTAATGTTTTTCCTTTTTAAGGCTGAATACTATTCCATTGTATGGCTAGACCACATTTTGCTTACCCATCCATCCCTGCACAGACCCTTGGGTTTCTGGCATGTTTTAGCTGTTATGAGTAACGTGGCTGTGCACATATACAAACATACAAGTAACTCTTTGAGACCCTGCTTTCAGTCCTTTCGAGTCTAGACCCAGAAGTGGAATTGCTGGATCAGATATGGTGGTTCTGTTTTTAATATTTTTGAGAAATGGCCATACTGTTTTCCTCAGGGGCTGCACCACTTTGCATTCCCACCAGCCATGTAAAGGGGCTCTGATTTCCCTACTTCACCAATACTTATTATCTGGGTGGGTTTTTTTTGGTTTTTGATTTTTGGTTTTGTTTTTGTTTTTGCTAGAAGCCATCCTGATGGGCGTGAGGTGGTATTTCATTGTAGTTTTGATGTGTGTTTCCCTAAGGATGGTACTTATTTTTAATAACTCATTTAAATTTAATATTTCATCTGTGGGTGCTTTAAGATGGGGAATGTATTTAGGGAGCTACCTTAATTATTTCTTTAAAAAGAATGCGAAATAACTCTTTCCTAGACAATTTTCTTTCCTCTGTTTTGGTTTTGTTTTTTGTGTTTTTTTGTTTTGTTTTGTTTTGTTTTCAGTAGCCTCCATGCCCAGCATGGAGCCCATCTTGGGGTTTGAACTCACAACCCCGAGATCAAGACCACAGCTGAGATCAAGAGTCAGAAGCTTAACCGACGGTGCCACCCTGGTGTCCCCTTGACAATTTTCATGGTGTATATATCATCTGTGTGAAATGTTTTGTAGAATCACCAAAGTGAGACCAATCCTCAGTTTGTCATGAAGAAGCTGGAAGCCAGAGGGACCGAGTCTTTGCTTACAGCCTCAGCCCCGCAGGACAGAAGTGAAGGCTAGGGTCTGAGTTCCTGGGATCCGAGGTCCGAGTCTCCTGGCCACTGCTGCCTTGTCCTTGTACCCCATTTCCATGGCCTGCTGTGGTCCTTGGGTGGTGAGGGCCAGGTGCACAAAGCCTTGCTTGTTTGATACACATGCCCACCAGCAGTTGCTCTCGTTACAGAGTAGTTATTCTTATTTGTCAAGAAACCCAGAACAACTGTTTTTATTCTTCACAGTGGATGCTTATGCACATGACCTTTTGAGAACATATTTCTGGATGCTGTAGAGGCACTGATGTTCATGCAGTTCAGCTGAAGTCAAATCTCTATTTCTTTCCACTGGAGTTGTCTCTCTGTTCCTTTAAGAATTTGTAGAGTTCATGTGTTTCTCGTGCTGCTAAATGTTTATTAGAAATCCTGTATAATTCAGTATATTATTTTCAGATGACAGACGAGTCCCTTGGCAGAGAGTGGTGTTAAAGTCTGATGTTGGTTAAACCTTCCCCTCCTTGTCACGGTTGGTGCTGTCGAGTGCACGTGGGCAGGACAGAACAGAGGGGGCATCTGACGGTCAGCCGCGGGCAGCCACGGAACATGTCCTTCTGGGGCCCGCCAGCGAGTTCTTACACATTTGTGTGTAGCCTGTAAACACAGATACTCACGAATGGAGGAAGCATGTGCCTCCACCTTACCAGAGCAGAGATGCGTTGAGCGCTGTTGATGACGGCGCTGGTGGGAGGTTCGTGTGCCCGTTTGTTGAGCGCATCTTTATTGTTTGTTCAGTAAGCGGCAGCCACGGTGCTAGGTACTGGGGATTATGACCGCCCCTGCCCTCACTGGAGTTAGATTTTAATGCTTTCATAGGAAGACGACACTTGTTTTCGAGAGACCTTGGCAAAGCTAATGACCTTGAAATCTACCAAAGGAAGGGATTTGGAGCTCTCGCTTGATAGTCTCCAGACAAAAGAATCCTATCAGACCCGTTATTGCAGACATGAACATTTATTTTAAGGACTCAAATTAAACTAGCGTAGATAAACGAACAGGCGTCCTTGTTTGCTGATCGTTCATGGTCGGTACAATGAACAGCTCAGTAAATTGCTGGTGACAAATGGAATCATGAGAATTTCAACTCTGAGACACTCCAGACAACACAAGCCATGAAACATTGAGGTAAAGGTGATTCTACTTTGTCCTCTAAGCATTTGCGGACTTCAGAGCTTCTAAAGAAGGCACCACTGGAGTCTGTGGGGGAGATCGCCATATAAGAAGGTTCAGAAAGTTTTGTAAAAGTCAGATTTGAAGCCTCAGTGTGATTTGATTTTCCATGGCGATAATGAATGTGCTCTGTGTTACCATAAGCATTTTAGTTCTGTTTTCTTCTGAATGCTTAATTTTACAAAGCAGGGAAGAGTCAGCCTCGGTGGCTGAAATGGTGGTGGTTCCTTACACAGAGGTACCTTCCAGAACGTGTGTGTGGTGAAAGCAGCTCAGGCAGCAGCGTTCCACTTGTTCGGGTGGCCCTTCGGAAGCTCAGTTTTACCGGCAGACTCTTGATTAAGTCTGGCCATCGAGTGGCGAGTCTCACAGCTGGAGCCACAGAGATGCCCCTGCACGTCCTAGGGGGCTGGCAGTGGTCAGGGTGAAGTCACACCCGGCGGGCCAAGTGGCACAGCTGTGGCCGATCTGAGACTCTGCCGCCAGGGCATAGGGGAGGCTGGGGGGTGATGAGGGGCACCTAGGGCGCTGGTGAGATTCTGAGCAGCACCCTCCCTGAAACCTGGGGCGGGGGCCACATCACAGAAGCCAGCGAGTGTGTCTGCTGGCCAACATGTAACCTGCTCTCCTTCCTTTCTGGACCTTCATCTCTGGGTGTCTCCAGAAGCTGAGACTTCAGATAATTTGCTTTTCTCTTTTAAGCCAACTTCTTTGTAGAATCTCTCACTTGGCGGCTTTAAATTTAATGTTGCCTCAGTGTCAAGGTCTTAGAAGTCTCGTCCTGCTGGCTCGGTTGCTTGGTGGTCCCATTTCCCCTCGGTTGGGTTGAGACCAGCTTCATCCGTGTTTAACCCCCTTTGTAGAGCGGGCTTGTGCCCGCTGGTTTCTGTCTTCCTGCTTGCCTGCTGAGCCTTGGCCTCGTTGTGGCTCGGCACCTCCTCTGGCTGCTGGGTGGGGGGAGGTCTTGAACTGGCCCCCTCCCGTCTCTTCCCCTCCAGCCCCGCACCCCTGCCCCGGCTGCAGGCAGACCTCCCTTGCTTGGTACGTCTTGCCCTGCATGGGTAAGAGCTGTGGGTGCTCCCCGGGTGGAGCACTCACTGGGCCCACAGCCCTGTGACCCTGTCCCCGTCTCAGGGGCGCTCCCTCAACTGGGCGATGGGCCATTTGTGGGAGAAGTCAGCCGTGTTACCTGCAGGAAATCACATGAGCTTCACAGAACTGCAAGGGGAAGGGGAACAGACAGTTTGTGCTTTAGGAATCGACAGGAGAAGGGCCGCTGGTACACGAGCGGTCAGGAACGGCTTCAGGAGCAGGCCCTGTCTGAAGTGGGAGGTGAGGGACGAGGATGAGGAGCCCGGCAGCGAGGGGGCGGGGCAGGGGCAGGGGCCCTGCCCTTGAGGGTGCCGGCTAGATCTGAGGGGGAGTCGGGTAGTGTGGCAGCAGCGGGAGAGTACAGGCTGGGCGAGCCAGGCATGGCGACGGGGGCTGCCTGGCCGTCAGAGACTTGGCGCAGAAGGGCGCCCTGGCTCCAGCGATGGGCCAGGAAGCGCTCTGGCTTTGGACAGCCGAGGGGGCAGAGGGCCCGGAGCCTGGATCCACGGTTCAGAGGGTCTGTGCTGGGTGTCAGAGGTGAGGAGGATTAAGGGGGAACTCCACCCAGGACACAGTACCTGTTGTTTGGGGGCAGGGGAGGGAGGAGCCCACGAGGAACCCAGGTGTGCCCTTGGGCCTGACTGGGATGTGACTCGAGTTCTTGGTCAGAAACCCAGGTGGCAGGAGGGGCAGCTGTGTGTGGACTGAGGGGGTTGAGGGGCAATCAGAACGGGCCGTGGGTCCTCAGGTCTGGCGGTGTTCTCAACTCCATGTAAGTGAATGAGTCCCCTGTAAGTGAATGAGTTCGCCAGGGAAGGAACTGAAAGGATAAAGAGCCAAGGACTGAGTGTAGGCGTGGGCAGCGCTCACTTGGAGGCTCAGTGGAGGCAGAGAAGTCAGCAAAGGAGGCAGGAAGGGAATGGCCGGCAGTGGGAAGGACGATACAAGGTTGGCCAAGGTCAGGAGGCTCCTGTGAGGTGGTAGTTAGTCTGGGCACACAGGCCGGAGAGGGTGTAGGATAAGAAACCCGATTCAGGTTTCTGATGGCTTCCTGCCCCTCTGAGTCCTTCCCCCACAAGCCGCACTTCCCACTGGAAAGCGGGGTCTTCGTCCCTCTGGCTTGGGCCTGTCCTCCTGGAACCGTCTCTGAGCCTCCTGAGATGGCCTTGCTGGGGGAAGGCTGTGTCCGCCACCCTCCTTTGCCCCTTGCCCCACTGGAGCACCTTGCTGCACCCTCAGCCCCTCGAGGTCACGTAGCCCAGAGCAGCTGCTCGGTCCGAGGTCTAGTTTCTATAGGCAGGTTGTGTTGTTCACTCACCTCTGGGTCCAGAGAGGGTGTTGCAGGGGACGGAAAGAAAGTGTGCTAATTCAGTCAAAGCTGGTTCTTCTCTGCCGTTTACAAGACTCTTGTCTAAAAATGAATGGGTGAGAGTATCTAGGGAATCTTGTCAGATTGTTTCTGGAGGAAACCTTGAGAATATGAACTCTTACCACAGCTGTCTTGATGAGGCTGTAGGACTGAACCTTAAGTGGCAGAGCTAGTTTAGCCAGATTTTTTCCTCTTTGTGGTAATTTTCATTTTTTTCCCCTATTAAAGTGGTTCAGAGGGGCGCCTGGGTGGCTCAGTGGTTTAAGCTTCTGTCTTCGGCTCAGGTCATGATCTCAGGGTCCTGGGATTGAGCTCCACATTGGGCTCTCTGCTCAGCAGAGAGCCTGCTTCCCCCTCTCTCTCTGCCTGTCTCTCTGCCTACTTCTGATCTCTCTGTCAAATAAATAAATAAATAAAATCTTGAAAAAAAAAGGTGGTTCAGATAAAGCTGTAAAAATAGTATAGAGAGTTTTGCTTTTTTTCAGTTGGTAATAAGTAATTTTAGGATAGATGCTTATGAAGCCTGTAAATAATAATTGGAAAAAAAAACCCCTTGCCTAGTGCCTTGCACATATGAGTTCTGTAAATATTTATGTAGCTGGACTCCCCTGTCTGCTTGGAGGAGTTGGGGTGTGGGTGGGGCTCAGAGCAGGTGGTCCCAGTGTCCTCCTCTGACACTTTCTTTTTGGACTCCTGCAGCACACGTGCTGTCTGAGCGCCTCTCCTTGGTCGATTTTAGTCTGCAGGCAGGGCGATGTTGGGGGCCCCTGGCTCATAAGCAGAACACGGACCTCAGCTCTGTGTGATCCGGTCCCGTAGTGAGGACCAAGAGGGGATGTGTGACATGATGGCTTTCACAAGGAAAGCTCCTCCCCCCCTTTTATACACCCTTTTAAGTCTGAGTGTCCCAAGGGCTCACAGTGTGAACTCTGTCCTGTCGGTGGGTGTGCGCTCCAGAAGGACCGCTTTGGAGAGACTTGTGAGGGCTCCCTAGTACAACGGAGCCGTCTTAGAGATGTCTTGGGCACGTGTGCAGAAACGGTTGTGGTGGCACACGGGAGGAAGCAGCTGGAAAGCACGTCAGGGTCGGGGGGAGCGTGGCCGTCATCCAGTGCTGGTCTGGAGGGCAGGCTGCACGCGGCTGGACCGCTCACACGCAGCGGAGAGCCCAGAAGGCCCGCTGATGGGTGTGCGTGGTGCAGGCCTGTGTCTGTGGAGTTGAGCGTGCAGAAACCATACCTCGTGTTGCTGATAGGCTCATAAAGAGCTAGAAAATAGAGAGTGATTTCTTGAGAAAGGTAAGTGGCAAATTCTGGAAAGTGATTATTTTGGTGGGGGGGCTGGGACTGAGTGGGAAAGAAGGGGCTCCAAGTATATTTTATTCCTTTAAAAATGGCAAAGATGGCAGAATGTTAAAATTTGATGAAGCTGAGTGGTGGGTACCTAGGAATTTGTGCTTTTCTGTATGATGGATATACACTCTTATTTAAAAATAAAGCAATGTGTGAATGGTTATCTACTGTACTTATAGCCTAAACCTTTCAATATCAGGTCATTTTATGTATACCTCTCTCATCTGCTCACTTACGGAATACTGAAATTATGGTGCTTTTAATTGTATCTGTTGAAGAACCTTTATGTTCTCTTGTTTTATTTTATTTTCTCTTTCCTTATCTTAAACATGGGAAGGTAGGTGACACTTTCCAGGTTTGTCTCCATTTTAAGGAGACAATTTAAGGTGTGTCTTCTCCTTTGCATTGTGCCTTTTGGTGGAAAAATAGGTCCTTGCCACTGTGTCTGTTCACTAACAGTGAATTTTCTACAGAAAAATGAGGACAGGCAAACCTCTGAAGTGAATGCTTGCATTTCCTTGTGTAGTCCTTAGGATATTCGGGATGCCTCTGCGAAAGTACACTATAAATTATATTTAACATCATCCAGGCCATGAGTCTGGAATGGTTTCCCATTGTCCCTGAAATAAGAGATGCTTCTCAGAATGCGATTTCTGGTTTAATTGAATTAGGATTATTGCCATCAGGATGGAGTGAAGTGGTACATTCCTTTCATGCCTGTTGTGGGGGTTGACATTAAAGCAGGCCGTTGATAGAATAATATCCTGTTACTTACTCAGTGTCTCTTTCTGAGGAAATAAGAGCTTAATATGTCCCGTTCAATTAATCCTGACAACATCCTTAGAGGTGAATGGAAGGTAGGTAGTGCTATTTCCATTTTACTTAAAAAGTAGCTGAGGGGCGCCTGGGTGGCTCAGTGGGTTAAAGCCCCTGCCTTTGGCTCAGGTCATGATCTCAGGGTCCTGGGATCGAGCCCCGGATCGGGCTTCCTGCTCAGCAGGGAGCCTGCTTCCTCCTCTCTCTCTGCCTGCCTCTCTGCCTACTTGTGATCTCTCTCTCTGTGTCAAATAAATAAATAAAATCTTAAAAAAAAAAAAAGCTGAAACACAAGGAGTCTGAGCTCCCGGGGAGCCCTCGAACTCTTGTCTAAGTGCTAGTCAGCAGCTCGTTATCCCAGACGGTAGCAGAGAGGAACAAGGCTCACGGAGGAGGAAGGAAGTATTTATGACGTGTCACCTCCGTGCAGGGCTCTGTTGGGAACTCTCGGGATTGTGATCCCTTTTGATCCCAGTTTCAGGAGACCGGAGGTGGAGTCCTCCCAGACTCTCACAGGGAAGTCCAGACACTGGCCTGTGTTGCCGGACTGGTCAGCGACAGTCTGGGCTCTGCCCTGTTTGACAAAGGGTGACCTTCCCGCTGGGCTGTGCATCCAGCCTGGCCATGTGAAGGAGAAACCCGGGGCACCTGTTACTGGGGAAGACAGAGGTTCGTGGTATTGGAAGCGAAATCGACAAATTGAGTTGTGGCAGACGTCACTTGATAAGACCATTGAACACAGTTTCACCCTAATGAAATGATTTGGGATCATTGAGTCAAGTTCTGGGGCACATGATCTCATAGTTCTTGACACTAGACAGGGCCTGCCTAGCCCAGAGCTTCCAGCATAAGTGCGTTGTTCATTAGTAGCCTCTGTTGATAGACTTTATTTGGCCACTTTGCCAGGGGCTCGACTATTCTAGTGTTTAAGAGTTCTGGTTGGAAGTCATTAGGAAAAGGTCAAGAAGGGGAAATAAGGCTAATTGGAGCCTGTCGTCTTTGCTGCCATGTCCCCAGTGTCTTGCCCAGGGACTTATTAGCATCAGGGTCTCTCTGTTTCACCAGGAGGGAAGGCGGGGGGGGGGGGGTTGGAAAGATGAATTTGCCCGGGGCAACTTTTTATTAAGTGGTAAAGCTAGGCCCCAAAGCCAGGCCACTTTGATGACAAGTTCACGGTCTTTCAGATCCAGTAAGGTGTGTGCCATGCCTTTGGTGGGGTGAGGTTTCTTCTTGTTTTTTTTTAAAAATACTGCTAATCGCTCACGAGAAATCAGGATGAGGGCTTAGATTTCAGCCGCCTTGGATTAGACAATGATTTCTCTTATTATAAGCAGAGCCCTTTATTAACTGAAAACACTTGGCTGTTAGACATGGTGTTTAATTGCCGTTAGAATGTATTTTTGTCACACTGCCCTATAATAAGCCAAAGAACTGTTTGTGCCAAACATAGAAGGAAGGAGAAGGGAGGATGAAAACCCTTCTGCTCCTCCAGCTCCCCAGTGGAGCCCCTGGTGTTCTGTTTGCTATTCTGGTTTTGGTTTCTGTTTACCACTTCCACCTCTCATGGAAAGAACACCTGGGCTGGGGCTGGTCAGGCCCCGTGAAAGGGATACATGCCCCTCCTGCCCACCCCCCTACCCTGCCGCCGCAGGATCTCAGGCATAGTGTCTCTGCTCTGGCAGAGTGCTCTTCTTTCTCTGGCCTTTGGGGTTTCCTTCGTTACTGTGTGGGCCTTAATGTTTTTAAAAAAATATTTATTTTTTTGCAGGGGAGAGAACATGCTGGAGGGGCGTAGGGGTGGGGAGGAGCAGAGGGAGAGGGACAAGCTGACTCCGTGCTGAGCAGGGAGCCCGACGCGGGGCTGGATCCCATGACCCCGAGATCATGACCTCACCCGAAATCAAGAGTTGGAGGCTTAACCTATTGAGCCATCGAGGCTCCTGAACATTTTGCCTTCTAGAAAAAGAAAAACTATTTGGCCTTTTAAATTTTTCTTTGCGAAATGGAAATAACTTTATCTCTGAAATTTACAAGTCAGAAATACTAGTAAAAATGAAGCAGCTACAGAAGAGTATATCGAAGGAAACCCGTCACCGCTAATCCTATTACTGTTCCCATTTGAACGGACTTCCTTCCAGAAACCTAGTTTATGTAAACAGAAAACTGGGTGAGTGGCATAACACTTTGGATACAGTTGTGTAACGATCTTTCCCCACTCGGAGTTTACTGTGGTGTTAAGAATATCTTTCTGTGTTCGTTAAAGGTAATTAGTATGCTGTTTGTTGGAAGTTTCCTATGGTACTGTATTCCCCATATTGCGTCAAATCGATCCTTTTCTCTTTCCGCTCGTTAGTACTTTAGACGTTGGCTATATTTAGGCGTGAGGATAAGCGTCCTGCTCGTCTCTGTGTGTGTCTGATGATTGTTCTTGATGTCTGATGACTTCTGCAGGTTAAGTTTCTAAAAGCAGTGGTGAGTGGTGTGAGTATATTTTTAAGACTTTGGGTACATAGTCCCCAAACTTTCCAGAAAACTTGGGCCAGTTTTATAGCAGCACTTGCACTAAATTCCTTGTATTACTTATTTCCAAGTAACACAGTCTCATGGTTCCAAAACAAAAGGCGTAAGGACAAGTCTCCCATGTGCCCTCCCCTGCCCCCACTGTTGCTGATATCTTTGAGTATCATCCCAGAATTTCTTTATACACACAGAAACAAGTATGAATGTCTGTTATCCTGTGTACACATTGTCTAGCGTGCTATGTACCATCTTCTGTACCTTTTTAATTTTTTAAAAATTTCTTAGACTTTCCAAATAAGACAGAAGCTTGTTACCATTCTAGCTCTAGGCCTTCCTGCGTGTCTCTCTGTCTCTCAAAGCGACGGGAGAGTCCATGCCGTACGTAGATGGCCGTATCCAATGTACCCGGGTCCCCACCAATAGGTACTCGGGTGGCTTCCAGTCTTTGCTCCCTTGAAGAACTTTGTACACACATCATTTGACACCCGTACAGGTTTATCTGCACGGAGAATGGCAGCGTCCAGGGACAGGGGCATCTCTAAATTTGACAGGTGCTGCCTGCTTACTCCCACGCGCCCATGTAACTTTCCCCAGCATTGTTCTCCACGGCCCCAGCACGGAGCCTGCCCGGAGTTCTAGTTCTTTCACGATCATTCCAGTTGTGCAAATAGTATGTACATAAGGAATGCAGAAACCATAGCCAAACAAGCCTCCTTCTCCTGCGGGCGAGCGTGTAAGTGTGCATGGAGTCATGGAGTCAGAGGAGAGAGAAATGTTGGTGACTGTGGGCGAGGTCCTCCCTGCCTCCTCCTCCCCCTTCCCTCTCCCCCCTCCCTTCCTCCCCGCCCCTTTCTCTCCTCCCCTCCTTTCCAGCCTGAAACAGCGCCACTTCCTTTTATGAACCAGGCTGTGGCTTTCAGGGTGTGAGACTAGAAAAGCAATGAGTCTTAGGGACTGACCTCACCAATAGCAAGCAACAGGTACTAGCAGTCGAGCCGAATGGTATTTGAAGCAAACATTCTGATGGGGCAAATCTTGAGGAACCCAAGTGATGGCCGTGGAGGCTGACAATGTGTCGGCAGGGCTGAAGGGAGAAAAGTGACTACAGCCTGTCAGCGGGTACTCCGCAGCCCCTGGGGGCCGGGGGAGGGGATGGGTGCCCCTCTAGCTGGGACGTGGCTGCACTTACACGTGGTTCTGTTCAAAACAGTGTGTTTGTCCAATCACGAAAACAAACAGATGCTTTTTAATAGAATTAATTTTTTAAAATGCTGTTAATAAAGAGAATAAGGATGAACCAGCAGCTTATAGGTTGTTTGAGAAGGAAAAGCAGACTCCCCACCGAGCAGGCAGCCGGATGTGGGGCTCGATCCCACGACCCTGGGATCACGACCTGAGCTGAAGGCAGACCCTTAACAGACTGAGCCACACAGGTGCCCCGCTCACAGGCTTAAGAGAAGAAACCATTTTCTTCAAACTCCTGTGAGGGTAGGAGGCCTGTCTGCATTCTCACAGGGCGTCCTTGCCCTGTCCATTCCATGTAAGTGATGCAAACCTGCGTGGTATTTTGGGGCTTTTTCAAAAGAAGGCACAGTGTCCCCCAGGGCCGACTTGTGCTGTTGAGCTGAGCCCAGGAGAGGTCATGGGGCTGCTCGTGGGGACACAGGGCACCTCCTGGTAGCTTCAGGTGACTTTGACTCCCTCCTGCTCCCTCTTGCGTCCCTTCCTGATAGCTTTAACATAAAAATGCCATCCTATGTGAGAACAGTGAAAACAGGATAGATCCCTCTCTCTTTATTTTCCGTTTTTTTTTCTAGCCCTTATAAATACTGTAACTTTCTGCTTGATTCTTCTAGATAAGTACATTCTAACTATCGGCATTTCAAGGTTTCTTTCTCAGAGGCTGTTAGCCTCTTCCTGGATGAGGGTGAGCTTACCTGGATGAGGCTGGGCTTACCTGACAAAGATGGATTTACCGGGCCAGGCTCGCCTGGATGAAACTGGTCTTACCATGGCTCCAGTGGCCTTCAGTGTTTTCTTGGGCTCGCTAGCTCCCGTTCCAGAGGCCTGATCCCTGAGGCCCACCAGGGGGTTTCCTCAGGGGCGAGACCCACTGAGATCCAGTGTGGTCCACTTCTTCCATGGCCTCACCCTGTTGGAAGATGAAAGTGGGCTCCCTGGGTGCGGACGTGGGCTACCTGTAGGGCCCCTGGTACAGTTCCAGGTGCAGGCATTGACGTGCCGGTAGGGTCCATCCTTGCCCAGAGGCATTGTCACTGTGCCCACAGAAGGCGGCCAGCTGGGTGAGCCCTGGCCGCTCAGCACGGGCCAGGCTGCCTCTGTGTCGGGGGACGTTTGTGCACGTGTGGGACCGTAGGATCAGGCTCTCATTTTCCCCCACTCATGAACCTTGGTGGCAGGTGGTGACGAACAGGAGTCAACTTGGGCTGGAAGGAAAAGGTGACTTTGCTGGGGGGGGGGCGCGAAAGGGATGTGTTTCTGGACTGTGGTGCATGCTGGTCTAGGATTGTATAAAAACCTACAGGAAAGGCTTGCTTTCAAAAAACAACTAAAGGCACACAGGACCCAAAGCACAAGAATATCCAGAATGCATTATATAATGTGCTCCACTGAAAGGAACATTTTGAACAAACTTAGGAAAAGGATTTTTAAAAATGGCTTTCATAAAAATACTGCTAGGGATGGGTCATAAGGTTTGGAGAACTTGCCTTCAGAAAGTTCCGTTCCAGCATGTTGACTGGTGATTGAAGCTGGTTGTGGGACTTTCGGAAGTCCGTATTGCCTAGAAACGACCACCTCCGGAAGGACCGCGCTCAGCGAGTTCGGAGGCGGGTGTACGGCCCCCGCAGGAGTGGGCTTTTGGGGGCCTTTCCTCCTTATCGCGCGTCCCCCAGACCCTTCTCGCTGGCCTCGTAAAGAAACAGATGGTGTGCCAGGAATAGCTCAGAAGTCACGTTGGCTCCTGGCTGTTTAAAGAGAAAGAGCTGGGACCATAAAAATTTGAAATCTCCCAGGAAAGGAAATTACTCCCTCAATGAAATATCGATGTAAAGGGAGCATTTAAGAAGACAAAAATTATGAACCCAGATTCAAGTTGAACCAGATACTACACTTTAACCTTTTTGAGAATTGTTAATTTAAAAGCAAATAGAATGAAATATGGATGATAAAAGCAAATTAAATCATTTTTATGCTTCCTGGGGTTTTGTTATCCCGTGATTGGAAGAGCTAATAGGGAAGAGCTGGGTTTTGGACCAAGGACTGGGGCTCCTGTCAGATCAGGGACAGGCTGTGACCCTTTAGGAACGGGAGAGAGGTGGGCCTAGGGACGGCCGGCCCGGGCTTGGGAGCTCTGCAGATCCAGAACGGGCTCCAGAACCGAATCCTGGGTGATGAGCATTTACTCGAGCAGGGCTTGCCTGCCCCATGTCCCACCAGAGGGAGCAGATGTTTGGGAAAGATGTCTTTGTCTGATTGATTTGGGGGTGCCCCCCAGCAGGCAGTGTTTTGTGTGGAGTAGGGGAAGCTGGGGCCGGCTTGCTTGTGCCTACCTGCAGGAATAAACAATTCTTTTGAAACATCACTAGAGGGGGGAAAAAAAGGCAGCTTAAGATTTATCTGAAAAGGAAGTGGGAAGTTTAAGTTGCTGGAGATCTCATTACTGTCTGTCTCGCTAACCGTAATTAAAGAATGCCTGAATGATCTTAATAACACATGATTCAGCTGACAAGCACTAATTGCCCTGTATCAGGCCAAGAGAAGATGAATGTTGTCAAGAAAACCACAAGTCAGACAAGCTGATTCTCTCTTAGTCTGACACCGTGTTCCCATGTACAGACCAGTTTTTACTGGAGCTCTTCCAGCATCAAAAGAAGCTCTTTACCTTCCCATTAATTTTCATCGCTGGCAGGCCCGAGTTGTTTGTGACGGGCTGTTCTCATTACTCCTGCTTGCCGGCTCTCGAGCCCCGGTCTGCAGACAAAATGTAAATATGTTTCTTGCTCTTATCTTGGTCCTTTTTTAAGAAAAGAAATCCGCTCCCATTCAGTCCTAATGCCCCTGTGGGCTTGTCAGTGAATTACATGGCATTTGGGAATTGATTTTCTGACTCTCCTGATTTGTCAAGAATTTCTTCTGCCTTTTCAGCAATTTGACAGAACCTGTTGGGCCACCGAGTCATGTGATCAGCGCTTCTGTCTGCAAAGAAAAGGGAATGAACAACTCCGTGTTCCTTGGGCGTCCAGAAACCTCCTTGAAGGGGCGGGGGGAAGGGGGTGATCTGTGAAGATGGGAGTGTGAAGGGGGATCGTGACTTTGGGTCCTTCCTGCACTTCCACAGGATGGCCACGTCATTTTGTCACAATAGAACTGAATCATAGTCTAACATTGAAACTTATTTCCAAAAACGGGGACCGCGTGCCCCTGTGCTCTGAGCAGCGCGCTGGCAGGAGAAGGGGCTACAGCGACCATGACCGTCCACCTTGGCCTTTGGCACCAGGCCCCGAGCCCCGGGGAGGCTACCTCCATTGGGGATGACCGTGGACGCCGCACCTGCCCTCGCCCGGGCTGGGCGGACCTCTGCGGGAAAACACCGTGGCAGAGCGTGCCGAGTCCTGACCAGCATCTGGGACAGCCTTGTCCCTGCCCCCTGGAGAGGCAGGCCACCAGGGAATGGAGAGGTTGGCTCAGGAACCTGGCAGAGCTAGCCAGGCCCTGGCTGTGGGGCCAGGGGTCTGGTTCGCCCCATCTCTGAGCCAGTGTCCTTATCTGAGAAAAGACCTAGGACCTAGGGCGGAGGTGGGGTCTCCATCCGGGCAGGCTCGTTGGGACAGTGCTTATTAGCACGGTGCTTGGCAGGGAGGGGCCAGACCTTGTCACTCCCCTGTGACTACCTCGCAGGGTCGCGGGATGAGAGCCCAGGCTTCCCGCTGCCTAGTGCAGTGTGGCCCGGGTCGGGAGCCCAGTGAAATCCAGCAACAGAAGCTGCTCTCTGAGTGGAGGAGGCTGATACGGCTAGTAAATAAATAAGCGTAGTGTGGTAAGTCAGCCCACCAACTCAGTGAAGCAGCAGGGACTAGTCACCTAGAGTTCCCTGCTGGAGGGCGGATGACCAGCTGACGGGAACACCTCGGAGCCGCCCCCACACAGAGCTTTCGCTTTAGCCTACTTAGTGTAAGTGTCTCTTGTCAAAGACCTATTTTCCTGAAATTGAAGGAAAAAAAAAAAAGGGAAATTTGCGGGGATCATCAAATACCGTCAGCGTGACTTCATCGTAGAAAAGAAAGAAGTCGTAAAGGAAGTTGTGTGTGGAAAGTAAGCCAGGGTACCTGCCCTCCCTGGTCTCCCACTCCGAATGTGAGTGTGGTGGCCTCTGTCATCACCTTTTTACTTTGAAACCTGGGCCCCCGCGCAGTAGGTGCTCAGGGTGGGAGGCGCTGATGGCGCTGCCAGGAGGACCCGACCGAAGGGTGTCCGAGTGGTCGCTGCTCCCAGCCAGGCTCTGCGATCAGAACGATGCTTTCGTGATGACCTGGTGACCGGAGTCTATGGAGGCCTGGACGCCCCCACCACAGGTTGTCCTGGGATTTGAGACTCAGGAGTAAGGCCTTTTTGCAGGCTTCTGGAAGCATATTCTAAGAAACAGCACCTCTGTGTGGTGATATGTCCCCTTTGTCAGGTAATGTGTGCAGAGCCCTGAGTCACGAGCCGGGAACTAGAGAGTCCAGATCAGGGACTGATTCCCAACCTCAGCCTTACAGGCTCAGTTTTTAAAATTGGAGGCTGTGACAGGGATGGTTGTTCATTTAATCTTCGTATCTCACCGATTTTTGTGTGTATGTAGGAGTGGTGCTCATCACCCTGGTTTTTTTTTTTTTTAATCAAGTTATTTATATTATGGGGCGAGTCTGTCACACGGTCTGAATGCGGAATGTTGCCATCTTTTTAATCAGAACCCTGCCAGTAATTTCTCTTTACAATAGAGCTATTGAAATTATATTGGGATGAAACTAGCATAATATAGAAATTGTTGGCTTGCATGAGATTTTTATAATATGTACATGCAGACAAAGTTGGCTTTAGTTCAGAAGGCTACTTCTGTTTATTGTTGTGCTTTTATTAGCTCATGTTAGAGAGCCCCCACGGTGTGCCAGATGCTATTGAGAAATTCGGGAGAATGGAGTCCCTGGCCACAGATCTCGAGATCTCTCATCTTATCTGTAGTTAAAAGAGCCCTCCTGATGGATTCTCAGAAATAATCTGATTCCAGAACTCCTTGCTCTTCTTCTCCCATGGTTTGATACGTACTTTTCTCTCTCTCCAGTAATTTCCACAGTGCTAGTTCGTGGACGGGGTGGGGAAGGCATTATGCTCCTGAGGGAGGGGAACCGGGGGGCGGGTGCTCATCTCGGAGACCTGGTGCAGTTTTGGACAGGTGATTATTTAACCCCCTGGTGCACCACCCGAACCGTGTCCTGTGCGGAGTGCCTGGGAAAGCAGGCTTCCCCAAGAGAGCCGAAGGAGCTAATAGGTGGGGCTTTGAGACAGAAGTGCACGTGATTGTCAATTTCATGGATTATAGTTAATTCTGTTTAATGTCCTTTTCTCCCCCCCTTCTTCTTGCAAAGTCCTGTGCATTATAGAACATTGACTTTAGCATAGAAGTGCTTAATACTTGATTTGGCACTTTAATGGATATTTACACAGTGACACCACAGATGTTGGATAAACAGGGGATTTGTTCTAATGAGATCTTCAGTGATTCGAAGCCGTTTTCCTGCTTGCCTTCTGGAATCCTGGGCTCCGCTTTTGCCTAGTTGCGGTGATGCCAGAGCCACAGAATGCTCTTCTGTGGAGCGTTCCGCTCACTCTGGTCCCTTCACTTCCTCACTGGCTTTCAGGAACTTTGAATTTGAAGCACCAGCTTCTTCCTCTTCTGTTTGCGCGTGCCCTCTGCAGCGCCCGGGTCTGTGATTTGCATGTAGCGGAAATATTGGTTGAACTGAATTATTTTTACACACGAGCCTTTCATGTGGCCAACATTTTGAGGTCTGTTTCCTTTGGCTTGGAGGCGGGGAGAAATCTTCCAGTTCCCCGAGGACCGTCGATAGCTTCGGGTATGGGGGCACCCTGTTCAGGGAGGGTTTCCGGCCAGGAGGGGCATGAGGTGAGTGCCACATGGCCCAGTGCAGCGTTGGGGTAGAGACGAGAGTGACTTGTCAATGGGGATGGTCAGTAGGAAGGTCTCGAGGCCTTTGGATGGACACCGGAGGAGAGGCAGTTCCTCCCGTGGGCCAGAGGGGAAGAGGGAAGCCATCAAAGACCCCCGAATTCTCTGTCCTTCAAGGCCCAGCTCAGCGCTGTCGAGATTTCCTCTTTGTATCTCATGAATTAAGTGTCTCATGAAGTATCTTGTGAATTAAGTAGATAATCCATGTCTTCCAAGTATATCTATTGCCTGGCTCTTTCTGATGAGACCGTTGGCATCAAGGAATAATAATAACTCGGGCTTGTGGAATATTTACTCTGTGTGCCAGGGACTGTTCTAGGCTCTTCCCATCTTCCAACTTGGTCAGTCCTCCCCAGGAGGAAAGTGAGGCACAGGTGGCAGTTCTGGCCCCGTGGTTCCTGTGCCCCCCACTCCAACCCCTTAAGTCACTCTCTGAGTGGCAGGTGAAGTTTCCCAGGCCTCTCCCATCTCCTCATAGACCCGAATGTCTGCGTGCGCTGTTGTGAGCCCAGAGACCTTGTTACATGTCAGTCCCAGCCTCGGGTGCCTGTAAGGGACCTCCCTTGAAAGGGACGCTGGCTTTTTGTGCTGACTTTTCTGTTTATTCAGCCACACTCAGTACTTAACGGTGGGGAGTCCAACAGGCCCCCACCCACTGAAAATTAGTCCAGTGTGAGGCCCGCCATGGACGGTGTGTATTTGGAAATTCCTGATCTTGTAAGTAAGCCACCCCAGCGTGGCTGAAGGTGGATTTTGTCCCCGAGAATGCTACGGGTGTGTGTGTGTGTGTGTGTGGCAGGCTCTGGCCTTTGTAGGAGGCCCCACACGGCCACTCCTGTCCCTTTCCTCCCATTGGCTCTGGGTCACGTTCACCTCGTTGTGATTTGGATGCAGCCCGAGAGCTCACAAAGTTTTCCGGCCCACCAGCGTTTAACGCTGCTCCGTGGTGACAAAAGGAGCCCTTAAGACCCAGCCACAGTGCAGCCCCCCGCCCCCTCCCAAGCACAGATCCGGGGAAGCAGTTGTGCCCAAGAATAGATGTTCTTGTGAATGGGGTCCCTGCACTGCTGGGAGTCCCCTCTGATCTGGTGGACGCTGGAAGTGAGGCTTTAAAGGAACTCCACGAGTGGAAGATTCTGGAAGGTCGGGACCAGTGCCATTTCTCCTCTGCCTGTTCCCTTCTGAATTGTGTGTTGACAAAGAGGGAGAGAGCCACCCAGGACACTGGCATCAGCCCTGGGACTGCCTGCATGAACCCCAGGCCACAGATGCCCCCTGGCCCTGAAGGGGGCCTCCAGCAGGAGCCAGTGGGCAGGACAGAATCCATAGCCACTGTGTGGTACAAGCCGCTAAAACCGTGTCTTCCTCCAGGATTTGTTCTCCAACAGCATTCCTTATTCTTTGTACCCAGGGATTGAAGAACCAAAACCAAACAGCAGCTAGTGATGAAAATTACCTTGATTTTGCTTAGAAGCTTTCAATTCTTAGGTGTCCTTTGGTTTACATGCAGCTCAGCGGTCACGGGAACCTTGGTAGGCTCACTCCAGGAGAACACGTCCAACACTAAGAAACTGATGTACAAAGTTGAATTTACGGACCTCCAGGCTGAAACTCACTGAGGAGTAGTACACTGGACATTTTTATGCGTTTTCCTTGTTGCCGGACACTGTGCTTCATCTCATTTAATTCCATTGGCTGTTAAACTAAATTCCTGTTTACTTTCAGATTTACATACATCCGTATATTCGTGTTTACTTACAAATAAATGTATTTAACACTTAATGCTCTATTGTCATTCTCCATGTCTGTACTCTCAGCCTGTGTCTCTTGTTCACTGTGGAGATTGAACTTCGTAAACTGGAGGCACGAACAAATGAGGCTCCGTCTTTCCTTTCTCCCCAGGGTCTGGCACGTAGGAGATGGCGCTTGAAGTTTGCTGAATCAAATTGGTTCTCGCAAAACCCTACCTCACAGAACTTGGTATCACCAGTGTTTTGCAGATTAGGCAATCCCGCCNGGATGAGTTTGGAAGAGGCACCCCCTTCCTCCAATCTGGTGCCTTGGTCTCCGTACCACAACTTTGTTTCTGGGTGCACATGAGCTTTTGGGCTGGTTTTTTCCCCCGCTCCTTTAGTTTTGGGGTTTCTTAATTTTTTTATTTTTTAAACTTTAAGCTTTAAAGGATTCATAAAATTGCCTTGAGAAGAGTATACCACTTTTTCCTCTTCCTAAAACATACGGTACATGTGAAGTGCTCAGGAAATAATTTCGTAGAAGGAGCGCTGCCATTGCAGACGTCATATTACTGGCTGCATGTGGGGTGCAGGAACTGGGCTTCAGTGAATAACGATGGGAGATGCTCTGTTTTCTGGAAATCCAAGCTTTCCTGCCCCTGCTCAGCTTAGATGGGATACCGGGGTCTTTGTAGCAGAGACACAGCTGCCCCGACAGTAAAACCATTTCTTCTGGTGTGTGGTGGGGCATCCCAAGTGATTTGGGGAGAGGGAAAGCCAGCGGCAGGCAAGGACTGGAAGAAGAGCGTGTGAGGGAGAACATGGGGTTACCGATGAACGGGGTATAGCACCAGGGTGGCCTGATGTGGGGTAGCAGACAGACATGAGCCCCGAAGCTGGCAGAGACCTAAAGACCTGGGGGTGCAAGGGAGTCTGTGGGCTCAGAGCAGGAACCCCCATACTGGCACAGTGGGGTTAGTGGGCACTGGTCAGAGAAAGGGCAGGGCATCAATTCCAGAGGTAACAAAATCCCAGGCAGTGACCAAAATGGAGACAAGAGAGCTTGAGGAGGGCTCTTGCCCCCCACCCCCCCTCCCTCCTACCCTCGGGTCCAACCTGAGTGGACAGCTGAGCCTGCTTTCTGTCCTGGGCGGGAGTCAGGGCCGGAGGGTACAGAGTACCTGGCAGAGAGCCCTGCCCTAGGTGGATTGGGATCAGAGTGATACACTTGCCTTACGATTTTAAGTTGCTGCGTTTGTGGGTTAGTATGGGGCAAAATGGAGGGTCCCCTTTATAAAACGTGTGTACAGTCTGGCTGCTAAAATAGCAGCTCGAGTCTACTTTGTGTGGCTGGTCTCCCTGCTAGAACACAAATCTACTTTGCTGTTTTCTGAATAGCATTTATTTGAGTTTTTTAAATCCTTCCCTACTTAATGAACTGGACAGCGTAACCTCAGACCTTTCCAAGGCTGTGCTTGCTGCTGTCTCCCTTTTCACTTGAGCCGCTGACATGAGGTCTTTTTTATTTCTGAAGTGTGGCTTGGCGTTGTTTAAGCTGCCACTTCTTATTTTCGACTCTTCTTTTGTCACTTTAAGTAGGATGCCTTAATTCTTAGTGTTAGATCGCTTAGCAGAATTTTTTTGCTTTTTTTAAAAAATGTTTCCGTATCGCGTTTCGAACATTTTCCTGTGGAGGTATCTTTTAGAATTACTATAGGTCCTGTGATTCTGTTGTCAAAGATGTTTAACTATCAGATGTAGACACCAAATGCACTTTGTTTAATCATTTATTTAGAATTCCAAGCCGGGAAAGTCGGCTGTTGAGAACAAGCTCCAGAGAGAGTGCAGATTGGACGAAGAGTCAGTTAATGATGGGCATGGACTTCTGTACTGGGTGCTGCAGGGAGTCCAAGGGTAAATAAGACAGCCCCTGTCTCCTAGAGGTGTGCTCAGTAGGGGGTCTGGAAGACCCACTCACAGCTGAACACCGCACAAAACGTGCCATGTGGCCGCAGAGGGTGGGCGGGGGAGAACAGGGAAGGATCCACAGAGATAGAGGCATTTGAATCCCAAATTTGGGGCTGTTGGATTCAAATATTAAATTTGGGGCGCTAGTCCTTTATTTTTATTTTTTCCCCTAAATGCAAAGAAATTGTGACATTTTGGTTTTTAAACCAGTTGATGTGGGTGTTGAATTTTTGTATGGAGAACATCTGCTCGTTTTTTTCTTCGTCTCTTCCATTGGGCAGTGTCCATAAATGTTAAAGTGAATTCCTTGTACGGCTTTGTTGTCGCTAATGCTGTTAATGAACTGGGTGGCCATGTTTTGCTTCACATAGACTCTAGCCTGGAAGACCCGTGTGGGTAGGGGGTGGTGCCCATTTTAGCTCTTTGTCCCCACAGAGGGACACAGCCGATGCAGGGGCCTCACTAGATCCTTGAGTGAGTCAGAGCCCAGGAGCATCTCTTACGAGTTTAAATGGCAAGGCTGTCCACATCCTGTCCCTTTCCTTGCTCTGAGCTAAGTGGAGATGCAAGATGGCAAGTGGAGATGCTGGACTTCTTGAGAAAATGGCACCTAGAAGTGATGTGTTGGTCTGATTCTTTTCATTTTAGGTTCAGTATTGCTCCTTTCTCTTCCATTTGGTGAAGTGGTGTAATGCTTTAGCACATTTTAAATAAGATTACACAAGCTGCTGTTAGTTGGCAGCAAGTGTCTTTTAATCTGGAGAGAAAATGTTACCTCCTTCATTTGCAAAGCAGAGTGTTTTTGGTACCATATTCTAGAGAGTCTTCGGGTTGTTCTGTTTTTCAAAGCTTACTGTGGGCTTCTAATTACCCTCATTTAGACGACCAGGGCAGAAATTGCCACTTCAACAAGAAAATTTTGTAATGAGCCAGAGGAAATGGGCTCATCATTACTATGTTATATGCAGCCTAAAAATCTATGTGGATTTTTATTTCATGAGAAAGTGACTGTTTAATTGAAAAATGCTGTTAAAGTGTACTTTCCCTTCCCATCAGTCGGTTGTTAATTCATATATCCAGGCTAGAGTCAGTTGAAATTGGTGCCCCTTTGCCAGAATACTTCTTTTCTTCTCATTTCTTGTGCAGAATTCTGTGGTGCTAGATCTATTTTTGTTTAATTAGGCCCTGCAAGAATATGAAGGAGAGCTGTATTTAAATTTTTAGACCATTAAAGGGCCTAAACCTCTCCTAGATGAAAGGCACAAAAAAATTAACTTTAATATTTATTATATGGATAAAACCAATAGGGAGAATATTTCCAGAAAACCTTTTCTCTTGTTCCTTCTGCAGACAGCTGGCTAAGATTAATAGTGGGCCAGAAAGCAGGCAAGTTTGCCACTTTTTCTTGTTCTGTTACCGGAAGAGAACTCTAAAGGGGGAGTAGAGACTCTCAGTCCCCTTGCATTTCGGGGGGCAGCTGTAAATTGTGTAATTTACTGATACAGTAAAATGGTGGTTGATAACATGGTCATGTTTTCCTCTCTGATGGGACGGTCCTCTAATTTCTACCTCATTTGGAATTCCTTTTAAAATGGTAACCTAGAAAACAAAACCACGTGCAAAATACTTGCCTGGCAAATAGAAAGTTTGTAGAACCACCGGTTCCAGTGCCATTGGGCAGGCTGGCCACTGGCCGGGGAGAAGCTCAGTAGGAGGCGTGTCTGGGGCTCAGTCTGTGAATGTTCCTTCCACCATTGGGGCAGCCGTACCCTTTTGGGCTGTGGGTTAGCCTGAGACTTTGTAAATAACAGACGAGACCTCGTTGCATCAGGAGCCGACGATGGGCCGAATGAATGAAGGGGAGATCCCTGCCTTGCCCGAGCTCTCGTGGTCCCCCTGTCTGTTCGAGTCCCCATACTGGATCGGCTGTTGTGACGGAAGAGATTGTCAGCACTATGTAAATGAGAAAGAGGGACGAAAGTGCATCTCGTGCAGATAATTTCTATGTAGATAATTTGCCATAAAAATTTATATTGCAGTCCTTAAAACCTTCGGAGATTTAGTCTGTCTAGGGAAAGGTGATTTATATGGTATTAAAACACTTTTTATGTTCCAGTCCTTTAGATTTAATGTTTATTGCCTATAAAAATGAAATCTTCTCGTGGATATTTAAAAGTTTTGGTACTGTGCGAAATATATATTCAAGTTAGGCCTGAAACGCTTTGGAGATGTTGTAAATAAGTGGCAAATTCTTTGCGCCAATGTCCGTGCTGCTGTCCGGGTCCGTGTGTGTGCTTTGCACACTTGCAAGGTTGCACGGGGGCCCTGCCTCGTCACCATGGTCAGGTTGCCAGGTAGGAAAATGTCTTATGTGGGGACTGTGTTGGGGCTCCCCCAACCATTTAATTAGCTAAGAAGTCTAGAGGTATTCTGATTCTCCAGAAAGTTATGCAAGGTGTGGCCAGAATTCCATTCAGATCTGTAGCACTACGTGAATTATGGCCCAGGCTTTCAAGGCTGGAAGCACTTTGGTGATACAGAATCAAGTTGCAGAGCTGTTTTTGGACTTTTGGAGGTCTTTGGATTCGTAAGTAATGGCACGCTTTACTGCAGGTCTTAAATAAAACCCTCATGGATCAATCACCCGGTGGGGCACAGTGCCGCTGGGGAGGGGAGCCTTCTAAGCATTTTGGGGGGCTCCTGAAGGATGTCTCTTGGACTAAGAGCACTGAGGAGGAAGACCTGGTTTGACTGTTAAACTCAGATGTGGTCTCCGTAGCCCTAGAGTGCGCTTCTCTTGGCTGTCCCTGTCTGGACGCCGTCCGTGCGCAGAGCAGAGCTGGTCCCCAAAGGGCCGGAATGGCGGCCTTGCCGAACCCTGTGCACCAAGTGCCCATCCCTGGCTGGGCCGTGGTCGGCTTTCCAGCTTCCTTAGATGCTGGATGTTTTAGAAATTACATGAGAAATGCTTTTCCTGGAGATGTGCAGGAAGAGGTGGAGCTCATCTGCAAGGCCACCCCTGTTCTAAGCCGCAGTGGGCATCCCAGTGGCAAAGCCTTCAGAGCCCAGGGGCCGGGGTGAGCCTGGCCTCGGGTACTGGCCGTTCTTTGGGGACCGGAGTGGCAGGAAGAAGAAACTGGGGACGTCGGCTTCGGATTCTATTTGGAAAAAAGGAACTTGAGACTTTGACATGGCTGTGAGGGGGCTGTGCTGACCTGTACAGCGCAGAACATTTGTTCGTCCGTAAGCAGAGGTATGGATAAGCCTCGCTGGTCGGGGCTCAGCCTCTGAGCAGCAAGAACCTGCTTTCTTACGATTGCAGCGGAGAAGGACTGAGGCCTCTGAAATTCTGAGCCCCTCACAGTGGAACTCGAGTGGCCCCCTGCAGTAATCTGTAGGTCAGAGCTCCCCTCTGTGAGATGTCACTGAGATTGAGTCTTTAGGCAGGATCGGCGCAGACATGCTTACTGTTGCCTAATTGTGGTGGTGACGCTGGTGGCCCAGTGTGTGAGGATTCAGGGGCTGCATTTTCTCGTGTCACCAATAAAATGAAGCAAGGTACCTGTGTCAGGAGAGTAGACCACAGCCAGCAACCTCCTGAGCGGGCCGTCACCCATGCAGGCAGCCTTCCAGGCGAGCAGTTGTTCGCGAGGGTGAACTTGGACAGAGAGGGTCAGCAGGGGGGCAGGTGTGAGAATAAAGACACACCAGGCACCGTGGGGATAGCCTCTCGCCCAGAGTAGGTGTGTAATCCGTGTGCATTTGGTGAAAGGCAAATAGGTGTGTGCAGGGACAGTCCCCACCCTGACTGGGGAGGGGACTGAGGAAGGCCACAGTCAGCTTTGTGTAAAAAGGGCCATCGAACAGATGGCCAGCCCTGCTTCCCCAGCTCCGCATGTTCCTAGGGAGGAGTTGGAGCTCACCAGCTTCAAAACTCTGCTCCATCGGCGTGAACCACACTATCTGAGAGGAATGTGAACATGCAGACTTCTCAATGACAGTGTGCGAAGCAGGCCAGTTACACAGCTACATCTACTAATATTTTTGGTATAAAGCGGTTGCTAAAATTAATTCCAGTCTGAAACTTGATGAATTCTCAGTCATGGAATTAACAGGTTTCAAATGAAAAAAAAAAAAAAACATGCAGCTCGATTAAAAATAAATGTTTATGCCGGAAATTTGGAGCCTGTCCCGAACAAACTACATCTGAAGTTTTTCCACTTTAGAGGATTTGTTTGCCTTTTTGTTGTATTTATGGGGAAAGTACATACTTGTACCAGAAATATACAGACCGATAGCCCATTTGCCACCCCAATGCTCTCTCATGAGGAGTCGGTATTATTTATCCTTTGTGCCATAGAGAGGCAGCCTGGCTCCACGAGGCCCCTGAGTGGACGGGGAGGGGCCAAAAGTCCGCGTGCATGATACCAACTGTGGAGTACTGAGTGCAGTTGTGGGGGGGCAGCCAGCCTCCTTCCAGCCAGTACACCCAGTGCACCTCGCTCTGAATCGATATCAAGCCAGCTATTTAGGACACCTGTGTGTGTTTCATTCTTTTTTTATTCTTTAAAGATTTTATTTATTTGACAGATTACAAGTAGGCAGAGAGGCAGAGAGAGGAGGAAGCAGGCTCCCTGCTGAGCAGGGAGCCCAATGCGGGGTTTGACCCCAGGACCCCTGAGCCGAAGGCAGAGGCTCTAACCCACTGAGCCACCCAGGCGCCCCTGTTTCATTCTGTTTTTAATGAGGTTTCAGACTACCTCTGCCCCCCTCTGTCCTCCGCATGATGGCACAGACTTGAACGTCATTTGTGGTTTGCCACCCTTGAAAGCTTAGCCACTCCAGGCTGTGCGTGGCCAATACGGCGAGAATGGAACAAGGGGCTCTTGATGAAGAATTTGGCGATCAGTGCTTAGTTCATTAGACGATTTCCAGTGGTGGAGGAGTGAGGCCTGTGCCGTTCTGCTGGTTTAAAGATCACACGTGGATCACTGTGAACAGCCCACTCTTTGGCTGCCCCGCTTCATGTTGAATGACCTCCGGCAGGTAGCCCGGACCAGCCCTGTTATCATCCCCAGACCTCCAGAGGTTTAGCTGTAGGAACTGAAAATTGAGTAACCAACTCCCATTCTTGGGTACGTCCGCATAGCTGGATGTTACCAGTTTTTGTTAAAAAAAAAAAAAAAAGCCCTTACCCAGGTGTGCCTGCAGTGTGGGCGCTGTGAACTGAACCGTCATCGTCCTCCTGCAGCTGAGAGATCCAGTAGCACAGTCCGGGCTGGCCTGTCAGGCCTATCTGGCAGCCGGCCGGCTTAGGGATCCAGCGGGCTGAGGTCACCCCAGGAAGGGCAGATGTACTGGGAGGGAGAAGCCCATTCCCCTGCTTTTAAACCACAAATGTCTTTTGATAACTAGTAAAATTGGCAAGCGGAGTGATTGAAAACATATGAGAAGTAACTGGATCTAAGTTTCAAGTAGTACATATTTGAAAAGTTTTCCCCAATGTAAAAGTTACTCTTTAAGAGCCTTAAACTAATAAAAACAAGGAAATTCCATGTTACGGCTGCCACTTGGCCTTTCCATTTTTATTCCAGCAGTCAGATTTGACAGGTCCGATGCCGATTGGCTCGGGGACCCCCGTGAGCATTTAAAGCCGGGGGTGGGGGGTGCA
>LNAC01000632.1:197826-288532 GCA_002007465.1 Ailurus styani | reverse complement strand
CACCGCCCCTTACGACTCCAGGATCCCTGCCTTCCTGCCTTTAGTTGTGACGTTTTTCTCCATTCAGTTCATCCACTGCCCCTCCGTGGATGGGGTCCTATCCTGCTGAGGTCAGTGTCACTTCTGTGGCAAGTGCGTCTTCGTGAGTGGGAGTGCTCACTGCTGGCCCCTCCCTGCCATCCCATGACAGAATACTGTAGCCGTGACTCAGACTTTGGTGGCACTCACTTTGAATCAAAGATTGTGAGCGGGAAAGCGATGGGTGAGGACCAAATGTCTGCAGAGGGCACTTGGGAAACGTGGGGTCAGACTTGGTCTTCTATCTAAACTTGAAAGTAAGCGAAAGCTGTAGCATTTATTCCGGGTGTTCTGCAAGGTTCTCCTTTAAATATCGCCCTTGGTCAGTGCACACACCCACCAACGGAACAGAATGCACTTCTTGCATCTCTGAGGGGAGCAGCACTCTGGGAATGGGGGCGGGGGTACAGTCAGTGGTCCTTATCCATCAGTCAGAGCCTGCATCCCGTTACAGGGAAAAGAAAGATTTGGAAAGATAAATGTGTACTTTTTTGCAGAAGCCATTATAGTTAGGTGCTCAGAATTCAAAAGGTATGAAGGGGAGAAGGTGAGAGGACCTTCCCGCTGGCCACTGTCCCTCTTGTCCTGTCTCCTCCCAGGATGGGGAGTGGTACCTGTATCTAGTACCTACAGAGCCTTCCAGGGGCGTGTCTTGTGTATATATGAGCACACAAAATGTGTGCACATCTACCTGTCTGTTTACGATGGGTGTCTTGGTCGCTGTTGGTGGACATGTTTGGGGAAATAGCCTTTATACTTCTGTTTGAACCCACTTATTTCCATGTTGGCCTGTTCCTCTTGGGTCTCTTCCCCCCCGCCGCCCCCCCCTCCTACTGGGGGTGGTTTGCTGACCAGGCTCCTGGTTCCTCTGAGCC
This sequence comes from Ailurus styani, assembly GCA_002007465.1. Classification (NCBI taxonomy): domain Eukaryota; kingdom Metazoa; phylum Chordata; class Mammalia; order Carnivora; family Ailuridae; genus Ailurus; species Ailurus styani. Next base: position 287,579 of record LNAC01000632.1, on the reverse strand, counting down.
CTGTTCTTGGTCTCTGATGGCACCCACCCCACTGGTTGTACTAGGGGCTCAGTGAGCCCCGGGAGAGGGGGGGGGTAGAAGGAGGGAAATGAGGACCAAGCCCCTCCCACCCATGGGCCCCAGCCACGTTGGGCATCTTTCGTGAAAACTTGGAGGGTTCTCTTGCTGGAGGTTATGTTCTCCCCTTCCAAACCTCTGCTCTGTTTGGGTTCCACAGGCCTGGTCCCTTCTGTCTTGTTGCTCTTCTGTGCCTACCTGGTTCCTCGGCTGGACCGTGGGCGCCTGGAGGTCGGAGTCGGCTTCTGATTCATCTGTACAGCCCTGGAGCCCCTGACCTGGGTGGGGCAGACTGAGTTTGGGCCTGAGGTCAAGTGCGTGGCTCTGATAGTACAGGATAGTACATGCTTTTGATAGATCACATCCCGTGCCACAAATTGAACATGCCTATTTTAATTTTTTATCTCCAGAGAGGGAACGTCATTTGCCCAAAACCACACAGGTTGCAGCAGGGATGGAGCCTGGATTCCAAACCAGGCTTCTCTGAGGCCACCATCTGAAGGGTCCTTAGATGTTCTGTGTAGGGGCCTGGGCAAGGGGGCGGTGACAGAAGGAGGCTAGTAGGTGGGCTTGGGCTCCTTACGCCCTGTCTAGCCAGAGCAGCTTCCATTGGTCCCCCTGACCCTGTTGCTGGAAATGAAGCAGAAAAAGCCCTGGGGACTACCCCATGCAGAAACTGGGGTTGCCTTTCCCTTTTTGTTTGAGTCCTTGTGGTTTCACTGATCAAGACATTTTGAATTTCTATTCAAGATTTGCCAGTTGATTGGCTTGTCAGGTGAGCCCAGAAGAAACGCCAGATGAACTAACCCTTGGGATGAAAGTTACGGACAATAAGCAGAGAATATTTTTCTTGCTCCAGCCCAGGGTTGCTGGGGGAGAGGCCCAGAAGGAGCAGGGAGCCGAGGCAGGCCTGGCCTTGGGGCGTTAGGAGGGGAGCCTCACAGAAGCTCCGCGGCCCCCCACTCCCTGCACCCCAGTTTAATACAGACAAACATACATATTCTAAAGGTGAGCAGTTTCAGACCGATCAGTGACGTTTGGAAGACTTGTTTTCTTTGGGAAACTTTTCTTTTAAATAGGCAATTAGTGGTACTTTCTATTTTTTGTGTTGAATGCATCGTTAGCACTGGGCTGAGAGGCTGGAGTTCCCGCAGAGAGAAAGTGAAAATGTTAGGAGCTTTGCCCTTGGAGGATCCAAAGCTTTGTAGCAGGCCCCCCGTCTCCCAGCAGGGGCTGTGCCTGCGCACACACAGAGCCTCGGCTCCAAAGCCACTGGTCTCGCTCTGGACCTTGTCACCTCCTGGCGTCAGTTGCCGCTTGATGACCTGGAACAAAAATTGCAGTTTCTGCATCCAGGTGCCTGTCCATGTAAGACGCTTTCCCAGGACAATTTCCACCTCTCTCGGCCTAGTTGGAAGTGCCCGTGTGCTCAGAGTCCCCGGGTTTGCTGCCAGCCCTGCCGTCTCCCCATCCCTTCGGACCTGGGGCTGTCGGATGTTTAGAATATTTCTAAATCATTTCAAGGGGACGCCCTCCTCTGCCCTTCCCCGGGAAAGTTCTGGTGGGGTGAGTGGTGTTTTCTGTAACCGGCCACCTCCTCCTTGTTCCTAAGCCCCGACACTGGCCAGCGCGCAGCGCGTTGTGCAAGAAACAGCTGTTGTTTTGACAAAGGACGGGCTGGCCTTACTTTTTGAATTACCAGAGTGAGTCACGAGGTCATCTATTCCAGGCCTCCACTCCTGGGCAGGTGGACGAGGAGGGAACACAAACCCCTTGTGTATGAGACACATGATATAAAATACATTTCTGTATGTAAATCTGTATTTTTTCTTATTAGCAGGATCTAAGAAATTAACTAACACATACTACCTAATTTCTAATTAGGTAATACATGCACATGGCTAAAATAGTCAAAAGAGGTACGGTTGACCCTTGAACAGTGAGGATTAGAGGAGCCGACTACCAGCACAGTCGAAAATCCATGTATAATTTTTGACACCCCTAGAACTTAACTACTCAGAGCCTGCGGCTGACTGGAAGCCTGACCAATAGCATAAGTAGTTGACTAACTCGTATTTTGTATGTCACACGTGTTATATACCATATTTCTGCAATAAAGTAAGCGAAAGAAAAAATGTTATTAAGGAAATCATAAGGAAGAGAAAATTCATTTACAGTGTTGCGTTATAAAAAATCCACATCTAAGTGGCCCCGTGAAGTTCAAACCCATGTTCTTTGAGGGTCAGCCGTCTGGTGAAGGGCAGGTCCATCTCTCCCCTCCCTCCCCCATCCAAAGCCTTCCCAGAGCCAAGCAGTTACAAGTATCTTTTGTATCTTTCTGGAGACAAGGCTTATGCAAGGGTATGTATAGATACCCTTTCAAACAATACAAGCATTGTTCTTGCACTTTGCTCTTTTCGCTTAAATATATCTTGAAGATCGTCCCATCTCCTAGTGCCTTTGGGGCTTTTTTTTTTTTAAACCATTGCCGAATGATCCTTGAGTGGATACGTCGTCGCACTCTTGTTGGACGCTTCAAATTGGTTCCCAGTTTTTGCTTTTTGTCCCCCCCCCCCACCTTTTGAGGTTTTAGTGCTTTTCAGATGAGGGGACTCTCCATGCTCTTTTTTTTTTTTAATTTATAAGTGATCAGTGACTCAGGGACTGAGGGTTCTGTATTTTAGGCCCCCTCTGCCACCTCCCCCAAACCCATTAAATTCCCTTGTTAATGTGTCATTATATTTGACACTTTGAGAATAGGCAGGCCGGGTAGATAATAAAACAGTATTTGGCTTATATTTAATAGCTGTCTCTTCTCTGCGTTGTCCCAACAACCTTAGAAAGCCTCGGTGTCCTTCAGAAGGACTCGGTGGTGGTTTTGCAAGGGACATGGTCAAAGATTGTGAGCCCTTAAGTCTGACCAGCCAAACCCAGGGCCGGGCAAGCACAGCCTCGCCTCCTTGCTGTGCAATCTGTTTCCATGGTGGCAGGTAGTGGCGCGGTATTAAATTTGGGGCCCCCCCGTTGGTTTCTCATGTGGACCTGCATATGTCTGCACGCGTGGGGAAGGGAGTGTGGCAGGCCCGTGGCCCCCAGTGGCCAGCAGCAGGTCATCCCAGGCGCACTGGCCCCGTGGCTCCGCGACAAAGGTGGGTTTGCTGCCTTCCATCACAGGACCTGTCCCGGGCTCAGCCCTTCTGAGTCGGGCTTTCTTTTTTTTTTTTTTTTTAAAGATTTTATTTATTCATTTGACACAGAGAGAGAGATTACAAGTAGGTAGAGAGGCAGGCAGAGAGAGAGGAGAGAGGAGGAAGCAGGCTCCCTGCTGAGCAAAGAGCCCGATGTGGGCCTCGATCCCAGGACCCTGAGATCATGACCTGAGCTGAAGGCAGCGGCTTTAACCCACTGAGCCACCCAGGCACCCTGAGTCGGGCTTTCTGATGGATGTGCCCGTGGGGCTTCTTGGCACTGGGCTGGACTCCAGTGAGAGGGACATGTGGGGACCCCAGGGCTCTTCCATGTCTCCCCCGGCACTGCCCCCACCGTCCCCGTGCTATTCCCCCTGGATGGGAAGGTGTGTGTGTGTGGAGGGGCGTCAGGACCGGGCCCCAGGGTCACCTCTGTGTCCCCAGTGTCTAGCGGTTCTGGCCGACTGGGTGACACCCCCTTCCAGGAGGGAGGGTCCTCCTTGAAAGTCACCCGAGCTCTTTGTTTTTCTCCACGTTTTCTGCATCTGCGGGCGATGGGAACAAAATATCAACTCTCCTTTTTCTGTCATATTTCAATATTGGCGTTGCTCCCCACTTCTTGAAGCCTCCTTTTATAACTTCTTCTGCTGCCGCTTAAATATAGCCGTCTAAGTCCTCCTCCTTAACAGATTGTTTATATTTTTGAAAAGCCTTCTGCTTATCTGCGATTGCTCTCTCTTCTCCGTCTCCGTCCCCGCAGCACCACATTGGTCTCGGTTGCTCTTTTTTCCCTGCCTTCACTCGACTGGGATGTGTTTCAAATGTGGTCTATCAAAATGTGCAGTGTTTCCCTCTTTTCTGCAGTAGCTTTGACATCTGTTCTTGAATCCTAGCCCATGTTATTCTTTTGGACTTGTTTGCCCAAGATTTGCTGTGATGCCAGAAACACGAAAGGGGAGAGTGTGGTGGTGGGGGGTGTATCCGTACCCCCCCACCGCTCCCCCCCCCACTTAAAACTGTCTACCATTTCCAAGTCTACAGCACGCTGGATGTTGGCTCCCGCGCCCTGTCATCTCGTCTGGCAGTGGCCCACCCTGGCGGGTCTGAGTGGAGTGCCCACCAGGAGGCCCTGCAGACCTACTTGGGTTACTTCTGCCCAGAAGGGAAGCAGGTGGAACTTTTTGGGGTGGGTGGAGGGTGCGTGGAGGGGGAGAGGCACATGCTTCCTGGGCATCTGTGGAAGGATCCCCATGTCTGATTTCCTTCACCTTTCAGTCTTCGATTGGGTCTTTGCTCTGCCTGGCCTCGGGGGAAGGGCCATACCTCGGAGAAACCACTTGGAGCAGCCACACTGTACCCTAAGCCAGAACATACCGGTGTGTGTCTTTAGTCACAAAGGCCACTCAGCAAGAAAAGGGGCCTTTCGGTGGCTATGGTGGTGTGTCCCTGTGCCCCTGTTGTCAGCCAGGACACCACTCCGGGCCCATCTGCTGCAGCCTTGTTTGAAACCCGTCCTGCTGGCAGCTTCTCCCAGAATTCCTGAGGCCAGGGCACAGGTTCTCTTTGCTGGGAGTGTCATTTTGTCATGCGGGCAGAGGACCTTACAGGGGACCTGCTCATGGCAGCTCAAGGTTGCAATGCAAGGAAATAGTTGGAGGAGAACCTTTGTTTCCAGGTGCCTCATTTCAGAGTTGACCGCATTCTGCAAATCACGATTCTTAGAAATTGCCTCTTAAAGGTCCCTCCTGAAAACGAGTAGCAGGTTAATTTGGATAGTCCTGGATGGGGTGCGTCACATGTATTAGACCCATAATAAATGCCACTAAGGAAAGCAAACCAAGTAGCACCACAAAAGAGCCCAGGCCCGCACTGTTGAAGACAGATTGCCTCACCGAAAAGCCCAGAGTAAAGCAGAAGAATCAGGGTCCAGAGACGGGGCAAGAAGGAACGCTTGTTACGAACAGAAACGAGCCACTGCCCGCGTGGGGTGGCGTCTGGGCGTTGGCCTGACTCAGGGTTTAGCAAAGAGAAACGTTTCGGTGCATTCTGTCATGGAAGTGGTGGGTTGTGTGCATGGAAACAGGGCACGCCGAGCTGAGCCAGTTGGGTGTTCTGGGGCCAGGGCATGGGGTGGAGGGGAACTGTCTCAGTGTCCACTTTCCTCCCGCCACCACCCTCAGCCCCCCCCCCCCCCCCCCCCCCGCACCTCCTGGGTTCTGGTCAAACGCAGACGTGGTCTCCTCTGGTATGCAGCGGAGTGACGGTCTTGTCCTCCCTTTTCGTGTCTCCGCAGAGGGAACTCGATGCCACCGCAACAGTCCTGGCGAACCGGCAAGATGAAAGCGAGCAGTCTAGAAAGCGGCTTATCGAGCAGAGCCGAGAGTTCAAGAAGAACACTCCAGAGGTGAGGCCGCAGTACTGTCCCGGTCTCGGCGTGGGGGTCTCCCCGTCCACGTTCGGGAGCCGTGGCACAAGCGTTGTGTCCCCAGCGGACCGTGGGGCCCAGGGCGTCGGTGGGCTGTCCGGGCCGGCGAAAGCACGAGCTCATTCCAGAGGCACACTGACCTGGCTGGGCGGTGGCGGGCACGTGGCCAGCGGTGTGGCCCGTCCAGGCCTCCGGGCCGGCACGCCTTGCCCACGTCTGTCAGCACGCCACCCCGAATCCTCGGGAGCACCGAGCACAAGGGCATCGTGGGGCGGGCGGCGGGGGGGTCCTCAGAGGGCCCCGCCCCCAGGGTGGTGTCTGCAGGCCGCTCGCAGCTGAGAGCGCTGCGAGCCCGTCCTTCCCGCGGGCCAGACGCCGAGTCTGGTAGGGCGTGTGAAACGCTTCCGTTTCCTGCAGTGCGCGTTCAAGGGCACTGCAGACGTGCCCCTCACGGGCTCCTTTTTTTTTTGCCTTGTAAGTACACGTTGGAAAGGCAGTGTTTAGGGGGCTCCGGCAGCATTTTCCCGGTCTGTCGCCCGAGCCCCTTGTTCCATCGGTCTCTCTCAGAGCCTTTGTAAGACGCGAAAAGCAAGGAGAGATTGAGAGGCAGTTGAATGGACGTGGGAATCGCGTTCCGGGAGCTCTTGCCAGTCCGGTCCGGCCGCGGCGGTTCTCGCGCCCGCCGCTCAGGGGAGAGCGGGCCGCTGCTGCCGGCGGGCTGCCTCCGCCGAGGCCACAGGAGCAGGGGTGCAGGGAGCGCCGTCCTCTGGGAGGCATGCGGCTGACGCGCCCTGTGAACCCTCAGAAGTAGGCTCGTTTCCCGTGGGCCAGAGCAGCTGCTGTTTGCGGGCGTGTTGTCGCGAATCATTTTGGGAAACAAATAACGAACCTCAGAATAAATATGTGGGGAGAAGACAGGACAGCCCAGTGGGAAGCCAGGCTGCTCTCCAGGGGCAGATCCACTACTCCTGCTCTCCTTACCCTCACCGTCCTGCCCTTAAACGTGGCTCTGGCACGTGTCACCCAGGCAGAGGTGCGCACTGGACCGATCCGGGCCCGGCCGCCGTCTTCTGCGCGGGGACGGGGAGCCGCTGCGCTCCGTGGTCCGCCCGGTCACGAGCGAGGCCTGGAGCCAGCGGAGCAGCCAGGCAGCAGGACTCCCTTCTTCCAGGAGCTCTCCTCCTATCAGGCTGTTTCAGAGCAGCCCTTCCTGGAGGGTCTAGCTGTGGGGTTTCCTGAGCTCTCCTCCTCGTCCTTGACCCCCTGTCCCCTGGCTGACCCACTTCACCTCTGTCTCTCCACCCACTCTTCACGCTGTTCTAGTAATGAGCTGTCATCCGCTGTCCTGGGTTCTTCCTGCCCTCCCCTTGCTGATCGTAAGTCCAGGGGTTTCCATAGAAAATGTAAAGCAGAACGTCAGGGTCAGCCTTCTGAGGCAGCAGACAATAGGTGAAATACCTGTCCTGTGGTAAGTGCTGGGAGGAGGAGCGGAGAATTGCGTTCCTGGATGTTCCTCTGGAGTCCCAGGCTCCTGTCAGGTCCCCAGGCTGCAGCCCACCAAGGGGGGCGTGTCTCCCCTCCCACCCCTGAGGGCCCAGCTGATAAATTCTGGGTGCAGCGCCTCCACTGACGTGGAAACGGGAGACCGGCTCCCAGAGCTTGAGGAAGCCCCACCTGAATAGTTGCATTTTCTCTCCTGATCCCAGTAAATAGAAGAGGCTCGGGGGAAGAAGCGGCTTGGGTGGTAAATGCCATTTGGGGCCTTTCTTGGCTGGGCACGTTTTTAGACACTGTCTTCCATGGAGAAGGGGCCCCAGAACACACCTGGAAGGGGACGGAAGGTTGCCGTCCTGTTTGCTCCTGGCCTTTGCCAAGGGGTCGAGGCTAGTGCTCGCTCAGGCTTCTCCTTTTGCAGGGAGGAGGGTCTTGCCACCACAGGAATTCCCAGGAAGCCGGGAAGGCTGAAGCTGCTTGCAGCCTCCCGCGCCTCCCCTTGCATTTTCCCATCCCAGGTCCATCCTTGAAATCTGGGTGGGGTCCCTGTGGGAACCCCGAGGCGAGAACGGGTGGAGAAGACAGGTTCACTTACGCCACCAACCAACCAGAATCCTCTCAAGAGTGAAGCCACTGAAGGCCAGAACGGGGGTGGGGGTGAGGAGCTACAGCCGAGTCCTCTGGGGTGCGCTGCGGGAAGGGCTATGTGTGTGTGTGTGAGGGGGGATCTGGTGAGTGCGGGGTTTGGGATCCAGAGGGGATATTCTGCTGTCTGTTTGTTTGGGTCTCAGTGCAGGGGGCCCTGGGATTTTTCCAATGTCAGTTATTTCCTGTGCCTATACCACTTCGTGGACCACTCAGCACCTGAGCAAGTTAACACTACTGTCGGGGAGACTCTTGTAGAGATTAGGCATGTGAAAGTGAAGGCCGCTTAGGACTTTGTTCTCGGGGGCAGAGTGGGGGGTGGTTAAAAATAAATAAATAAAGACCGGCTTGTTGGCAGGAAAGGCATCTTCCCGGGGTAGATACACACTGGGACCATCACCCCTCCCAGAGTTGGGAACAAGTAGCGGGCCCTTGTCCCGGGGCGGCCAGCGTGGCAGAGCTGGGGCCAGGGGGGTGCTGACGGCTGATGGAAAGGCTCAGTCCCTCTCTGTTCTGGGGAAGCAGAAAACACGCTCTGTGTGTCTGCTGAGCAGCTAGTGGAGCCAGCGTGCAGGATTAGGCACCAGAGAAGAGGCAGAGGGGGTCAGGTTGACTCCCGACAGGAAGATTGTACTTTCTGACCTGGCCCTGCCCAAGGGCAGCTGGGAAAGCTCAAGCGCAGAGGGCAAGGCAGGTTCTGCAGGTGGCCTCGTAGCCGTGGGCGGGTCCTCCCAGGCGGGGTGGCGCTGGAGCACCGAGGAGCAGGGGCCCCGCTGGCCAGAGCCTCCAAGGTTTCTCATGTGAAGGACTTTTTTTTTTTAAGTGCCCGTCTTATGTCATTAGATTAATACATTCACAGTCAGCTGATGTTATCGCTTAGGTCTTTTTAACCCCCGATTGTAAGTCAGTTTGAAGAACATCTCAGTTACTTCAAAAATAAAGTTTTATACATTGCTTTGATTCAGAAAAAGAAAAATGGCTTTTAATTTAACTTTGTAGCAAAACATTCCATGTTGAATTAATAATTGAGAGTTGAACATAAAAGACAGGGGTGTTTCTAGGTTCTGTCACTTTCCATACAGATTTACCTCAGGCGATTTATAGCCTGGTGGCTCAGGTAGACTTCTTAGTCTCCCAAAGTCGCAGTTTTGTCACCTCTCCAAAGTGTGTTGATAGGGCCCAGCTCACAGGGTTGCTGTGTTTGTGTGTGTGTGTGGTGTGTATTTGTGTGTATGTACGGTGAACATTTGTGTGTGTGTGTATAGGTTTATGATGAGTGTGTGTATACTATATGTATGTGGATGTTTATGGTGTGTGTATGTGAGTGTGGTATTTGCAGGTATGTGTGTGTGTTATGTATTTGTATATGTGAGTGGTGTGTATTTGTGTATGTGTAATTGTGTATGTGTCTACATGCGTGAGCATGTGGAGGGCTTCACACAAGGCTGGTGTCTGGGACTGTTCGTTCCTGGTGTGAACTTGGAACACACCCTGTGGAGGTTTCTGCTCCTTAAATTTTTGCTCCTTAAAGTCAGCTCGTGGGACTTTATTTTTTTATTTTTTTATTTTTTAAAGATTTTATTTATTTATTTGACGGAGAGAGAGAGAAAGATCACAAGTAGGCAGAGAGGCAGGCAGAGAGAGAGGAGGAAACAGGCTCCCTGCCAAGCAGGGAGCCCGATGCGGGCCTCGATCCCAGGACCCTGAGATCATGACCTGAGCCGAAGGCAGAGGCTTTAACCCACTGAGCCACCCAGGCGCCCAGCTCGTGGGAATTTAAAACAGCACAGCAAATGCAGGTAGTTTCAGCTTAAAATATTTCCAGAGTTGGTTTGTGATAATAGGTCATCATTTTACAGATATTTTTTGAGCACCTTCCGTGTGCCAGATGGTTCCACCCTGAGGATACCATCCTATCCTTACTCTTAAAGAATTCCTTATCTTTCTTTCCAGCAAGCATAACATCATGGTGTGGCCTGTGAAGTGCTAGGATGGTAGAACTGGATCTTCTGAACGTAGACTTGTCCCCCAGAAATACTGTCAGCGATGCTAAAGCTCTAAGCCATGTAGGCCTGCAGAACTCTGACTTAGGTGAATAGGGCTGCTTTGTAAGCCCCGGTTCTCAACTTTGGCCATACCAGTGAGTGGGAAGGACCGGCTTCCCTGAGGGAGACACATGTGTAGTTGCTCCTGGCCTCCCTGGAATTCACCCGGAAGCCCCTGGCTCAGAACACAGCCCCTGAGACGCACATCTACAGCCACACTGTGCCTTGCCAGGAGGGTTCTGCGGAGCTGGGAGCAGGGGGACAGGTGGGAGAGTGGGCCTGCCCCCGGCCTGGTGAGCAGGAGCCAGCACCTCCACCCTGGCCAGCATCTCCTCCTGCCCGAGGCTGGTGAAGAGGCAAGGTCAGACTGGTGGCACGTGTGCGGGAGGTGGGCAGCCTTGGCGTTCTTGAAGATTGGTCATCAAGCTGTGTGCAGCATAGTCCAGAAAACGCTTGCCTTTTTCTCTTCTGTTGCTTTGATCAGGGATCCCAGGTACAGGCCGGGATGACTTTCGATGCCCCGAGGGACAGCCGTATTGATAGAGCTGACTGCAGAGCAGATGACCAAGGACATGGAACCACACAGGCACTGTCCAGAACTAGCCAGGGATGCCGGGCCAGGAGTGAGCTGCGCCTCACTCCTGGGAACGGAGGCATTTCTTGAAAGTCAGGGACCTCGAAAGGGACAACGCTAGGGTTTCATGACTTTTTTCTTGTGCTTCCATCAGCCACGTTTGCTCCTTGGGCCACTTCGTCTCCAGGATGTAATAGCCAGCACTCAGCCGAGCTGTGACTTGAGCCCGGGCCGTGTGGGCCCTGAATTGGTGCCCTAACCCGTGGGGCACTGAGGCGCCTACGGGAGGGCAGCTCAGGCCCCTATGGCGAGGTCCCGGAGCGCTTGCCAGGGACCGCAGGCCCAGCCCACTGGCTGTGCTGCTGGAATAGCGTGCTCGTCTCGCAGAAGAACAGTCCTCAGTGTCAGATTTGCTTCCACAAAGAGCACGGGCTCTCATTTGTTCTTTTCCAGCTCTTTTCAGTAGGGATGAATCATCCTTTGCAGGGTGCAGGAGAAGAGGGGAACCAAAGACCCAAGGTGCAGGGCCTTTGTCATGAAACCACACTCAGGGCTCACCTGTGCCCTGTCCGTGTGTCCAGCAGCTACCCTGGAGTCCTTCTTAGGCATGACTTGACTGGGTTCGGTTTATGTTTCCTGTCAAAGGGGCCATGTCATCTGAGCTGCCGTTCAGGGGCTCTCAGTGGTCCTTTGTGCCCTGATGTCCTTGTGCCGTGACAGGTCTTGAAGACCCCGGAGCGTTCATTGTCATGACACCTGGCCCACCGTGCTCGCATTCACGGTTGTGTTTCCCGCGTCCCTTCCACCCAAGTGCTGGGGCCTGTCTTGCTCCTGTCGACCCGGCAGAGCCCGGCGCAGCCCTCCTGACCGTTGTGGGCCCCTCCGCCTGGGGTCCGCACCAGGACTGACTGCTCCTTGCCTGCGTGCTGTCTACACTGGAAGGCGGCCCTGGGTATGCCTGGCTCCGTGACCGGGAATGTTCTCTTTGCAGCTGACCTGATGCCTGCTCGCTGGCATCCTTTTCCTGAGTGGCACGATCTTAGCTTGCCCCTCGTGTCCCGGGCTGGAGTGCTCTTCTGAATTTTACATTCTCGCGAAACTGTTGTAGAAAGTCCAGAGTCATCTTGAGGTACGACTCGGAAAGAAAGCTTCGTGCCGTGGGCAGATGGAGCTAGGCCTATGGATCCCTTCCTGCCTCTGGCAGGTGGGGCTGGGGGTGGGGGTAGGACGTCCGTCAGGAAAGCCACGGTCATCTCTGTATTGATCAGGACAGACTATAGAATAAGAAGAGAGAGCGTGGCCCTCAGTGCCGTGGCCCTCCCACGCAGGGCCCCCCCAAGCCCCTGGTGCTGGTGGGTGGCGGGGGGAGGGAGACACTGCAGGCTTCAGGAGTCCTTGTGCACTCCCTGTGGTGGGAGGAGTCCGCACACGGGGGTGAGGGGGGTGGGAGGGCGGGGCAGTAATATATAGCCATGGCCCAGGCCCAGATGCGTTTGGTCACTGCCTCTAAGCCTTTATATAGCCACTGCAGGGAGTGACTCAGCCTGGAAAAAGAGAGTCACTTCAAGCTGCGACTCAGATGGACACGTCCTGCACGGGCTGCCTTGAGCCTGTGTGACCGGGGCTTCGCAAGAAGCTGGGGGCACCCGCAGGGGTCCTGGGTGAGGCCGGTGTTGCCACTGCATTGTGGAGTTGGGGTGGGGGGGTACATGGGCTCACACGTGACCCCTGTGCCCTTGTGACCATACCACCATGCTTAGACGTTATTTGCAACGACCGGGAACGTTTGCATTGAGCAGCGAGCGAATTCTCCACTCTTGTTTATCTACAAATGGACAGACTCCGGAGGCCAGCCTCGCTCTTCAGTTGACCACTGTTTTGTATTTTAACCACCTTTTTGTTTTTTGCTCCTGTCCTTGTAAGACTCAAAACCAGTGCACACAAAAGACTAGAAACACCCAGTGTAAGTTTCCTTATGTCTTGTAGGACATGGCAGTGGGTTCTTTGAAGACCCGCAGCACCGACTGACAAACTGTGATTTTCACAGAGAAGGGCAGACCATTCATGCCCCTCGGGACTTGGGCCTTTCATGGAGGGCAGCAATGGGGGAGGTAGCCTGGAAGACTGGGGGGTGTAGGCTGGACACCAGCTAGACATCCCCCTCCACCCGCCGCCAGCACATGGCTTGTATTGGGGGTCTGGGAACCTGCACCTTTAGTACAATTACTTTCTCCCACTTCTGAAGGGCAGGGCCTTTGTACCCAGTCATGCACTTGGCATTCCACGGACACTCTGGCAACTGGAACACGAGAAATCTTACCATATTTATAGCATTTATTTAGGAATCTTTTCTTTACAAAACAGAATTCTTAAAAATGCAAATTGCTGTGCAAGATTCATTTCTCAGACAGGCAGCTAACAACGTTTTACTTGATGCTTCAATTTCATTTTTTTGGTACAGAATTAAAAAAAAATTTAAGAAATGCTTTTCTTTGGCAATTCTTCAAAATGTTAGACACAGCATTACCCTGTGACCCAGCACTTCCACTCCTAGGTATATATCCAGAGGAACTGAAATGTGTCCACACAAAAACTTGTACACTAATGTTCATAGCAGCATGATTCAAAACAGCCCAAGAGTCAAAGCATCCCAGATGTCCATGGATAGATGAACTCATAAACGAAATGTTGTCTGTCCGTACAAAGGAGTATTAGTCAGCTATAAAAAGGAGTGAAGCATTGATACCTTTTCCAACATGGATGAACTTTGAGAGCATTATGCTAAGTAAAAGGAACCGTATGGAAAATGCTACATCATTCCGTTTATACGAAATGTCAAGAAGAGGCAAATCCATAGAGACAGAAAGTAGATAAGAGGCTGCCGGGGGAAGGGGGCGAGTCCTAATACTTACAGGGTTTCTTTCTGGCGTGGAGAGAATGTTCTGGAATTGAGTAGTGGTGATGGTTGCACAACTCTGTGAATATGTCCGACACCACTGAACTGTGTACTTTAAGGGGTAAACTCTACGGCATGTGACTTTTCTTTCCCAACCTTTTTGTTAATAGCTCTCTTTGTGGGGGTAGGAAGTTATTCATCTGTTCTCTCTGATACTCTGAAGAGACTCTCCCCGTAAAAGTGTCTGCTGAATTTTCATTTTGGCAGCACTGACTTAGTTTCTAAAAGGCCACTCCGGTACCTGGCCAAATTATAAAGCTCAAATAATCAACTCGGACGTTTAATCATTCTAGAATCACCCACCGTTAAGTTATAATAAGACTTTAACTAGAAAAAGTTTAAAAATTAAAAGTGAGATTTTTAACAGTTACCAATTAAACCCTGTAAGCCAGTTTATCAACCCAAGAGGTTATTTCCTCTTTGGGGTCCCTTGGTGAGAAAACCTCCCTCGAGTGTGAGGGGGTGATGGGTGCAAGTCACACCAATGTCAGCCCCAAGTCCGTCAGCGGCTGGTGGCTCCATTGTCCGGCCCGCGTTCCTGGCAGACCCGGCAGCATGAGGTACCAGGAGGCCTGTGGAGCAGGGAAATTGGCTTGGGTGCGAGCAGATCGAGTGGGAGTCCAGTGCTAACTCCTCCATCTACAGAAATATATCATGCATACTTCAGGGGGTCATGTGAGAAATGTGTGAGATTCCTGGAAGGGAAATGTCCAGCTCCACGCCAGAAGTGGAGTGGATGTTCGGGCCAGGTGATCTTGACCAGGGTCACTAAGCATTCTGAGACTTGGACCTGTATTTGTCTGTGGGACTGATCATGTCCCAGCTCCTGAGAGGGGGAAATGAATTCAAATGGATGGAGCACATAGTAGGTGCTCCGTAAACATGTCTGTCCTTTGTTCTTTCCTCCCCGCCCCCCAAGGGTAGTTCTGAGCCCTTGCCGGGGGCCAGGGGCAATCTGGGGTTTGGGGAGACAGCAGGCACCGAGAGAAGGTTCCAGCTCCCGTAGAGAGTGACCCACACCTGACCCACAGCCAGGATAGCTTCAAGTGGCGGTCAGAACTGAAACAAGACAGTAGGGGAGGGGGCACCTGGGTGGCTCAGTGCATTAAAGCCTCTGCCTTCGGCTCAGGTCATGATCTCAGGGTCCTGGGATCAAGCCCCACATCGGGCTCTCTGCTCAATAGGGAGCCTGCATCCTCCCCTCTCTCTGCCTGCCTCTCTGCCTACTTGTGATCTCTCTCTGGGTCAAATAAATAAAAAAAAAAAGACAGGGGAGCAAGTGAGGATGGATGGGGTGAGGGTTCTTTGGGGAGTTAGGGCAGTTTTTTGAGTCAAAGATAGAAAAGACAGGGGAGCAAGTGAGGATGGATGGGGTGAGGGTTCTTTGGGGAGTTAGGGCAGTTTTTTGAGTCAAAGATAGAAACCGTCTCCCCCCCAAAGGATGAATTTGGGCAGGTTGTTTAGCAGTGGGGTCCCTAAAATTTCAGCTCAAAGCCTGATCTTCATTTATCACTCAGTTACTTTTAGATGTCACATTCGGTCCTTCTACTTTCTGAGACGGGGCTGCTGTTCGGTTTGGGTATTAGGAAGTTCGGTCAGTTTGAGGGTTATCTTCTTCCGTTCCATTGCCTTTGGCTCTGAAAAGTGAATTCTTAGGTCCTCAGTGAAGGACTAATCTCTCAGTCTGCATTGTCAGTGACACAGGAGCCCGTCCGAGGGGCAGCAGGGTGGCGTCTGAGAGCCCCCCACCCCCACCCCAGGCCACGCTTGCTTCCTGTGAACCCCATGGGGCTGTCTGTCTGGATCACTCCCCGAAACATGGATAGGGTCGGCGTTCCCTTTCCTTCCTGAGCCCGTGTGTCGCTTCCTTCTGTGTCTTGCAGTCTGTAAAGGGCTATTTTGAGTATAACAGACAAATTATCTGAGAGTTTAATAACTGTCGAAAGGAAGAGGCTGTAATTAGATGCATGTGGTATGGAAGTCTAGTCGACACCACACTGAGTTGTACAACCTCTCTGGGCCTCTGCGTTCTCGTCCAAACTCTGGAGTGATGACAACTGTCCCAGAGTTACTATGAGTCAGACGAATATCCAGAGTAGCTTTGGCAGATAGTAGAAGCTCAATAAATGGTATATTGTACGTATGTTATTAAAACCTGATCTTCTGGAAGGAGAATTTGTGTTCGCAAGTGTATTTTACTTATTTATTTTTAAGATTTTATTTATTTATTTGTCAAAGAGCACGAGGGAGAAGAGGGGCCAAGGGAGTAGCAGGCTCCCCGCCAACCAGGGAGCCCGAAGCAGTGCTCGATCCCAGGCCCCCGGGATTGTGACCTGAGCCGAAGGCTGACGCTTCACCGATTGAGCCACCCAGGCGCCCCTCACCAGTATATTTTAAGGCCATAAAGGAGCAGGATCCTCTTACAGCACAGAGTCAGCCTCTCAGCCTGTGCTGACTAGAGACCTGGTTTCTATTGCAGACTTGAGTAGATTAAACGAAACAAAAATAGGCTCTCTCCATATGTATAGAGATGGTCGTTTTCTTCTCCCGTTCGCTGAGCTTGGCTGTTCGTAGAGGGAAATACACGGATTGGACTCGCTCGTCAGAAGTGGTTCTTTACATGTAGCCCCTAACGCGTCTTTCCAGTCACTAACCTCCCATGAGATGCATTTTGAATGGAGGTCATTCCGGGGAGGGTCTTCTCCAGACACCTTTGTTGTGCTCTGGTTGTGAGGCGTAATAACTAAGTGTGAAGTCCATACACTTTGGTTGGAATTGTGGTGAACTGTTGTTTATTAATATTTATTATTTACCAAGAGCAACGCATTATGTTGAGCGCATTACAGACGCTTCACGGCCTGTCGCAGTCACCCTGGGAGGTGGGTGACAGGAGTGCCACTTCATGGCACACAAGCCACCTGCCTACCGGGCAGCAGGCCCCTGAGAACGAGGCCGTCACCACTGTGCGACCCTGTCTCCCTTTAGCTTCTAGAAGCTGACTTTCTGTCTCGCAATTATGTCAGTCAAGAAAGAGACGGTGGGATGGCGGGTCCCCCGGCCCCTGAGAGTTGTTATCTCGAGTGTTTCTTTCCTCAGCTTGGAGTAGGGGGCTGCGGGCTGGGGTGGGTGTGACTGACCCCTGAACATCGATTAGGCACCGATGTGTCAGCTCTCGGTTCGAACTTGCAAACCTAGAGTTGCATGAAAAGTTAAGTTTACAAGGAGCATTACGAGCCTGCCGTGCAGAGTATAGTAATTTTGTCTGGAACCTGGTGTTTTTTTTTGTTTGTTTTTTTTTTTGTTTTTTTTTTAAGATTTTATTTATTCATTTGACACAGAGAGAGAGATTACAAGTAGGCAGAGAGGCAGGCAGAGAGAGGAGGAAGCAGGCTCCCCACTGAGCAGAGAGCCCGACGTGGGCCTCGATCCCAGGACCCTGAGATCATGACCTGAGCCGAAGGCAGCGGCTTTAACCCACTGAGCCACCCAGGCGCCCTGGAACCTGGTGTTTTTACCAGAAGACCGAAGACCTTAGGATGTCATCGGTAGAGTTCAGGGCATGTTTTGTTGGGAATCTGGACACTTGGGTCCCGACTCTGGCTCTGCCAAGGCCCAGGTTGGGGAGCCAGGCCCGCCACGTCTCCTCTGTGGTTTGATCTGAGAGAGGAGGCAATGGCGTGATGCTGGGGGGCCGAGCTCGGGGCTTCTGGAGAGCGGGCCCTCCCCTCCTCAGGCACACTCTTGCGTGCCCTCCCCACGGGCCCCTTTCCTCGCGGGCCCTGCCTTCTTGACCTCTTGGGGTTTTCTGTTGAGAATTCCTTTTGCATGCAGCTAGGAGTCCTGGTGATCCCACTCTATGTGGAGTGGGTGTCCCGGGGCGGCTCTGGAGGGCTCTGGTCGCTGCAGGGACACAGCTTATCTCTGTCGCAGAGAGGGGAAACTGCGGCCCAGAGAGAAGGAGCAAGAAGCACAGCTCATAAGCGGTGAAGGTGGCGGGAGAGTTTCGATCCAGGCCGACTGGCCGTAGGGCTGTGCTGGAGCAGGTCCTCGGGGGGTGTTGACTGAGCAGCACCCGCAGCCGCCCTCCCTTGTCCCTGGGGCCCCAGCAGCTAGCCTCCCAGGGCATGTAGTGGGGAGAACACAGGCTGGATGACTGCCCCGGACGCACCTACCAGCTGTGGGACCCTTCCGGGTGGTTCCCTGCCTCACTCACTGTTCCAGCTCCAGAAGGTCGATTGGGCCCCCAGTGTGACCCCTCATTTATTCATCCTTTCACTGACTCTGCACTCGCGGTGCTTTAAAAAGACTGCCTCAGAGAGCCTCTGGGACAAGTATCCTGAAGTTGGACAGCTGGTGACAGCCCGACCCTTCCTGATCTCAGCCCCTGACACCTTCCCCATCGCCTTCACTCTTGTGCCATGAGAACCTTGCATTGCATTTGTAAGGGGCGGGACACATTTCACCCCAAAGACGTTTTGTGCCAAACAGACCCTGACCCACATTGCTCTCAAGAGCTTGTCTGAGGGGGTAGCAACTTAGGCAGAAAGATCCAGAAGGATTGCGCCCCCTTGCCTCCCCTGAGCCCCACTCACAGGCCTCTGTGTAGGATTTTACCTGCAGTGACTTCGTTCTCTTGTACACCAAGCTGTGTAACTGGGTTTAAATATTTTTTATGTGAACTATTTCTAGCATCCTGAAAAGTATGGAAAATAAAATATTTTCCTGCCCTTCGTGAAGACTGGGTAGATGTCGACATTTTGCCCATTCGCCTCTGATGCCTGGTTTTTCAAATAGAAAGAACACCTTGCACACACAGCTCCAATCCCACTTCCATTCCTTCTCCTACCTTCTTCCTCAGATGGAAACAAAACCGTTGTTTCCTTTCCATACGCTTTCTGCAATCATAGCAGTGGGTGTTGTGTGGATACACGTGTTTTACTATTTGTGCAAATGCTATCTTGCTATGTATGTATATATCCTTTGATACCTTGCCTTTCTCACCAAATGATACCTTTTATTTATTTATTTTTAAAGATTTTATCTATTTATTTGAGAGAGAGAACATGAGCAGGAGGAGAGGGAAAAGCAGGCTCCCTGCTGAGTATCCCGGGAGCCCAACATGGGGCTCGACCCCAGGACCCTGGAATCACTACCTGAGCCGAAGGCAGACACTTAACTGACTGAGCCCCCCAGGCGCCCCCACCAAGTGTTGGCATTTAGAGAGTTAGTCCTGGGCACTGCCTGCGTGCATCCAGTTTATTCATTTGAGCTGAACGACACAGTGTCCCGCTGTCTGTGGGAACCACAGGGGAAGGATCCGTTGCCCTGTTGAGCTGGCAAGGGGAGTTTTGGTTGTTGCCGAACTGTTTCCTTATGATGAGAACCCCTCCCAGGGAGTAGTGGCTTCAGGAGTGTTCTGGGATGGACACCCAGAAGTGTGGTCATGGTCACAGCCTCGGCCAGCTCCATGTGCCACGTGCTTGCTCTCGGTGGTTCCGGTTGTTACCCTCCCTGGCGAGCTCCTGGCCATGTCCTCACTCATTTTTGCTCTATTTCCTTACTTCTGATGTGGGTGGACACCCCTTTTGTACAGTGACTTGCCTGGACAGTGTCATCTTCTGTGTGTCAACTGCTCATACCCTTTGCTTATTTTATCTACGGGACTATTTTTCTTAACTGACTTGCGGGCAGTTTTAATATTCTGAATTGGGACGTCCTGTTGTATGTGTGCTTTGCTGGTATGTCCTCCCGGGCCGTGGCCTGTCTTTTCGCTATGTTTACAGTGTCCTTTGTCGCCAGGAGATTTTAATTTTAATCCAGGTGAATGTTTTCCAGTTTTAGATGTAAAGCTCACATTTCCCTGGATCTTATTTCAGAAATCTTCCCCATGCTTATGTCATAAAGATGGCCTCCTGTGTTTTCTTTCAGTAATTTTTTGGTTTTGCTTTTCATGATGCTGTTGGGTGCAGCTCTGATTTCTCCCTGTCCGTTGAGAGCCCCTCGTCTCAGGACATTTTCCATGGGGTCCACCTCTCCCAGTCTCATTGCTAAGGCCGGGCATCCAGTCGGGGAAGGGGCTGTCCTCACGGCTCTTCAGAATGATCTCCACTGTACTTCCACAGGGCTTTTAGAATCATTTATCCACTTCTGTCCTTAAAATTCTGTTGGGCTTTGTATTGGAATTTCACCGAATTTGTTGATTAGCTCGGAGAGACCTAATAAAGTGTTGAGAGTTTTGAAGGAATTACTTTAGATCTTAGGTGACTTTCATTCTGTGCGTGACTGCAGGGATCCGTGCAAACTGTACACTCTTAACTTGCCCTCGTTCATTGTGTGCATGGAGAATAGTCACAACCAAAGGATTGATAATCATAGTCTGGAGCCAGGCACAAAAATAAACCCTGCTATGTTATCATAGGTGGCTGTGATTAAGATCAGGGGGAAGGTCGGCCACGGGCCTCCTAACATTGACAGTTTCGTTCAGAAGATTAAGTGGTTCTTCATTTTTGGCCCCGGCCATCAGTAGCTTAAAGCCATTACTGTCTATTGGCTGTTTGGTTTGTCTGAAATATGGGGCTGGTCTCAGCCTATTTCCCTGGGGTCAGGTGTGTTCACATAATCAAAGTGCCAGGAGCCATATTGTGCCTGTGTGTGTGTGTGTGTGTGTGTGTGTGTGTGTGTGTGTGTGTGCGCGCACGAGTACAGATCAGCCTTCTCTGGGGCAGGGAGGGGGGGCGAGGAATGCGCAGGGCCAAGGCAGAGATGTTCTTCTCGTGTTTGCATTTAAAAATGTGCGCTCTTCATTAGTAGAGCGTTTTCCAGCTTATTTTTGAGATAGGCTTATGCAGCTGGTTACGGGTGCTTTCGGAAATGACCATTCACGAAGCGGTCGCCTGTTGGCTAAGTGAAGGAAAACGAGGACCCCTTTTCTGGGGCCGTGTGTGCGGGGATTTTCATCGGCCATTGTGGTTCCCACGACCTGTTTGGGGAAGGGCCATAGCTTCTGTTTCCTTTAATTAAAAGTCCATGACGACAAGGAAATTTGTATTTACTCTGTTTATATATAAACAAGCCACAAAAAGCATTTCATAGATATTTAAATGATTGCTTTGCCACAGCAAAGAAAAGTGCTGGCTCCCACAGGGATATGACCGACCNCCCCCCCCCGGGCTGCCAGAGACCTGTGAATTAGGAAGGCACTTAACATTTAAAAAATTGAGTCAGGACAGGTCGGACTAATATCGTGGAGCACAGAGCTTGTGGTTTGATTCCGTTTGCTTCTTTAAGATAAGGGAAATATGTATGTATTTTTCCTTCAAATCTGTTTGTACTTCAAATTAGATAAAATGTTTGTGTTCATTTTCTTAATTACAAGTGTGAGAAGCAAGTTCCATGGTAACCCTTTTTAAGTAACTGAACTGATACGTTAGAACCAGAAGAGCTGAGAGTCACTTTTATTTTAAAATTCTTTTTGCATTAACACATCTGCAGCGTTGAGGAATATATGGAAAATTGAAATAGTGCTTCTATCCTGCCGTGTCTCCAGCACGTCAATAAATCACCTTTTTTTCCTTTTAAAATGTCTGGCCTTATAATTTATGTTTGCATAACCCATTACTAAATTCATAGTAGGTGTTTTAGTTGGCAGGCATTATTCCAGGGATTCTGAAGATCTTGAAAAAAAAATACAGAGCCTTTGTTAGTATTTATACTTAAGTGGACATTTTCCTTTTAAAAAAATAATGAATTAGTTTTTATAAAAAGAATTGGGAGCTAGCTATTTACCTTTTCCTTAAGCAAACAATATTAAGTCTGTTTTCCCACATTATCAACTGTCAGGGATTCTTTTTTAAAGATTTTATATATTTATTAGAGAGAGATGGAGAGAGAGCACATGAGTCGGGTAGGGGGAAGGGGCAGAGGGAGAGGGAGAAGCAGACTCCCTGCCGAGCAGGGAGCACGACTTGGGGCTCCGTCCCAGGACCCTGAGATCGTCACCCAAGCCCAAGGCAGACTCTTAACGGACTGAGCCACTCAGGTGCCCCTGTCTTGATTTTCTTAATAAACTCCCCCCCTTTCTTTCTTCTTTTAATTAAAACTGGCAGAAGAAAATGATTGTGATATTTAGATCATACTAATTTCTACGTAATTTTCTGTAGGTTTCATGTTGCTCAGAAAATCAGAATTTCTGGTTTAGTGACTTTTCTTCTTTTCCTGAATGCATTTGACTGTGTTCGTTATAAAGTGAAGATGAATATATTCATTCATTTATAACACTGTTTGGTGCTTGACCAGAAATAGAAATGTTCAGGGCTAGTTCACATACTTGTGGCTTACCTTTGAGACTTTCTAATTTTTAACCAGACATTTAAAAATAATCATTGTGTCTTCCAGCCCTAAGTTGGGAAAACTTTCAGAGCTTCACTCTGAAATGATGAAAAAAAGAGCTCTTTCTGTTTTTTATTGTAAAAGTTTAAAAAGTGATTTTCATGGTAGTGACAAAGCCGGAAGGGCCATTTATGGTGTTCTGAAGAAGTTTGCTTTATCTGAAATGTCTAACCTCTTTTCCCTGGCTCTCATTAGCTGGTCAATAAAGTTTTCAATATAAAATATGTCTTGGCCCATTGAAATGACGGTGGCCAATCAGAGGAGGGATTGTTTCTCCCCGAGGGAACCTTAATATGTTTATCAGGAAGTCTGTAGCCTCCTCAGTCTCTTTGTGAGATGGATTGCAGGTCATTGTTCAAAGGAGAGTGGTGTGTTTAAAAATTCAGAATTTAACACGGTTCAAGCTATGATCTCAAAGCCCAGGGGTCCCGCGTAAGCTTGGAAACCCCTGACTTCCTCCTCCCCGAAGATGGAAAGAAATGACAGTTTTCTTTGTGTTTGCTTATTTCAGAGTCCTAGCTAGTCAGACATTTTTGAAGTGCCTTCTTTCTTCAGAACGTTACTTTGGTATCAGGGATGTCTATTCTGGTTGTGTTGCCCCGGCTGACCTGCTGGCCTTGAGGGAGTCCTTTCTGTTGGGTTCAGAAGGTGCCTTGTGCACCCTCTGCATTTCCTTCTAGAAACTTGAGGGGCCATTACTGCGCCTTCCCGGGGCAGGTGAGGGTTTTGACAGCCTGACCAGCTTTCAAAAACTCCGCTCTCAGTCCTGAGCCGCTCAGGGCTCTCCCAAGAACACTGAGAGGAGATTAACGAAATGGTATTGCCGCTTTCGTTAGATGAGAAACACATTCTCTGGCTTCCTGCGGGGTTTGCCTCCCCCTCTCCCTCCACCTCTGCCCCTGGACCCGGTGGCCCCATCAGCGTGAGCCTTGCGGTTGTGTCCCCGAAAGCGTTTCCACCCGGGGAAGGTGCCGTGCCAGAAGCTGGAAGAAAGGAGAAAGGAGGTGTTTATCGTCCCAAAGACGCCTTCCAACTTTTATTATTAACTCCTTTCCAAAGTAAACTTTCGGGTTTGTTTCAAGTCCTTTCTGGCCAAAGTGCAGTTGGGTTTGCCGTGTCCTGGAGGAGTGGAAGCGGGCCCGGCAGGAGGAGTGGATCTGGACGCCCGCTGCGGGGTGGTTTGGACTTGGGGAACCAGGGGCCTGAATGACTGAGGCCCGCCCCCATCAGCCCTTTCTCTGTCTTGTGCCATGAGAGAGGTGCTGGGGTGTCCCCAGAGCTCCCCCGGGCCGCCCCTCAATCCAGCCGTAGGTGGGTACAGAAACGGAATGTTCTGGTAAAGAGTAGTCATTGGTAAAATGGAAAGGGTGGCGTCCAGTGGATGCTTGGTGCCCAGAGAAGGGGCTCCGCGGGAGCTGGCACGGGCCAGTGGGGGGCTGTCAGCAGGAGTGAACAGCCCGTGGCAGGTGGGGTGGCTGGTGGCACAGGGCAGAGCCTCCAGAGCAAGGCCGAGGAGCCTGGACTCTCCTCCGCCAAGTGGTTCCAGGGCCAGGCTTACATGCTGGCGCGTGCGTGTTCCAGGAACAGAGGTAGAGCCAGAACATCTGGGATGCTGCTCTCACGGGCCAGGCGAGAAACCCCACGCTCTGCAAGTGAGCCAGTGGGGGTCACTGCCGTCTTCAGCCAGCAAACCCCCATTGTGCGCCTTCGCGGCTCATGGCCTGTTCCAGTCCCCGAGGACACCGCAGCGAACAGAAGACCCCAAATCCCTGCCCTCTCGATGCTTACCTTTGAGCGGAAGTGATGGCAAACCAAAACATAGGAAGGCGTTCCAGGAGATGCGGGTGTGGAATCCTGACTGTGGAACTGGGGCACCAGAGATTGTGACCTTGGGAAATGCTTGGCCAAGAAGGGCAGGGAAGAGGCAGGCAGTGGCCAGAGAAGGCCAGGGTTTAAGAGAGCAGTTTTCCCCACCCTGAAGGGGACCTGAGCTTGCATCGAGGTGCCGGTGGGTGGCGAGAGCGAGAGCCCGTGCGAGGCAGGGGTGTGATTCTGTGGGAAGGTCTGGCTCACAGAAGTGGGAAGGCGGCTCAGGGTGCGGCAAGAGGGCAGGAGTGAGTTTGGGTGGATAATAGGGTGTGGGCCAGAAGTGAAGGTAGTTCCCAGGTTGTGGCTTCAACCCTTCTGCAGAAGTAGAAGAAATTGTCCTTGACGAGTGGGCAGGGGGGCCGAGCACTGGGGCGGGAGGGCGAGCGCACAAGGTTTGAAATGGCCGAGAAGGTGATGGCGGAGGGGTTTGGCAGAGCCAGCCAGAGGAGGGGGTGGTTGGCGAGGCCCTGCTGTGGCCGGGCTCTCGGATATGTGGTGGCAGGAGTCCTGCCGAGGATGGCGAAGGACTCACGGGGATGACCAGTCCTGTGGCCCCACCGGCTTCCATGCTTTGGGGTTCCCTATTAGCGCTGGCCCTGAGGCTTTTGAAACCCTACACCAGTGCCCAGCTATGAAGTCATGTTTCTTGTCTCTCCTGGTTTTAAAGGTGAAGAAATCAGCTTCACTTCTTGTCACGCAGGAGCCATCACCCTATGTCAGTATTTTCCTAACTTAGCCAATGGTAAAATCCTCCTGGGTGTGTGTGCTTGTTAGAAGTACTGTCCCTCAGCCCCACCCGACACCTAGTGAGACGTGGTTTCCTGGGAAGGGCCCGGGGACCTGCATTTAGAACCAGCACCCCACCACCCCACCCCCCGCCCCCGATTTCTTGCTTGGGGAATTTGTACCGGGTTGCGACACCCATGCTCCCTTGGTCTCCTCAGTGGAGGTGGCTTCTTCCTCCATGAAGATGTAGAAGGCTTTCCCTGCTGGGCCATGAGGAAGCCCCTTCTACAGGTCTCATTTCTCTGATGCCCCACAACGTCATTGATGCCCAGGGAGCGTGTGTGGAGGGACCACCTGGGACCCAGGGGTGGTGAGGGCAGGTGGGAGGGTCCGCCTCAGTCGTGAGTGTGCAAAAAAGCCCCCATGACATGTTAGGGCCGTCGCTACTGGAGGGCAGCTGGGAGCCCTCCCTTGCGGAGTTCGGGAAAGCCTCATGGAAATGCATATTGTCACAAATGTGAAGACCTAGAAGCATTTCCTGGGTTTTCCAGCCCAGCACTCTGTGCCTGGCTGAGGCCTCAGCGCTGTACAGAGATGATGCCCGGATCTCATAGAGTTGGTCAGGACCAGAGATCGTCCAGGCTTTGGCTCAGGCCAGGGTCGTGGAGATGTCTGAGCCCCTGGTAGTGGGGTGCGAGGGCTTCGTGAGAGGTGTCCCAGAGGGAGAGGGAGCCACAGACTGGGACCTGTCCTACCTCAGAGGGACTGTGGTGGGATGTCCAGAGCTGGCAGAGGGCAGAAACTGCGTCTGAAGGGCCCCACTCTGAGTAGGATGTAGTGGTGGTAGTCTCTGTGGTCCTCTGTAGACAGGTCAAAGTAGGAGGTACAAACGTGTGCACACATGCGTATGTGCGCATGCGTGTGTTTGTTCCTTGGGTGAATTAAAGCCGTGTTGCAAGCAGAAAGTATGACTGTGGCAGTAATCTCAGGCACTGGCGCTCCGAGCTCGCATATAACCCACCCCTTGCTGTGCTAACGTGCTTTGCACCTGCCGCCCGTGTGCTGGTCTCAGCAAACCCCAGGGCAGGCTGTCCTCACCCCCACTGTGCCGTGGAGGGGTCAAGGCTTCGCTGGCTTGAAGTTGCCCACCCGGGACATGGCTGAGCAGGGTCTGCGCGGGCCAGCCTGGCCCCGGAGCCACTCTGTACCCCTGGTCTGCCAGCCCTGCTCTCCCACCCCCTGCTGCACAGAGCCTAGCACCGCTGGCCCGGAGGCCCTGTGAGTCTCTTGTTTTCCCATTACTGATGTTGGTTAGTGGCTTTCCACCCCCCCACATCCCCCTCCCCAGTGCTTTCTAGCCAATTGGAGTTTAGCAGGCACTGAAGATTTTTATAAATAACAGGAGACCATCTTAAGTTCAGAAAAATTCTTTCTCTGTTCTACCCACACATACCCTCCCCCGGCTCCCCCTAAAAAGCCGGGAGAAGGGTGAATAAGTGAATTAATTATAGTAGTGTGTATCCTGGTCTAGCTACTCATGGGGCTTGAATGTTACCATTTGGTGAGAAACACCCTAACCTGTTTTGGGTTACACTGTAATTCCTTCTCTGGTAACA
Organism: Ailurus styani; assembly: GCA_002007465.1. Lineage (NCBI taxonomy): Eukaryota > Metazoa > Chordata > Mammalia > Carnivora > Ailuridae > Ailurus > Ailurus styani. The sequence continues at coordinate 261,596 of LNAC01000632.1, read as the reverse complement.
GCATGGAGTTACTAGTGTAAAATCAATTCTTCACTTGGGGAGAGATTTTTTTTTTTTAGAAGTCAGGTTTATGCTCAGTAAAATTCACCCTTGTAGGTGGCCACATCTGTGGATTTTGAGACATGCACCATTATGAGCCCCCAGCTCCATTGTCCCCCAGCCCCCTCCATGCCTCTTTGTTATCAGCCTCTAACCTCATCCCCTGCCCATGGCGACCCCGGGTCCATTTTCTGTTCCCATGGGTTCACATTGGCCAGAATGCCGTGTAAATGGATCACACAGCCTTTGAGTCTGGCTTCTTTCCTTCAGCCATGCCAGTGATGGTGTCAGTACCCTTCTTGTAAGGGTGCCGAGTAGAATTCCCTTGTATGCACGGACCACAGCAGGGAGAGATTGGTAAGCTGGTTGGAGTGCCCATAGCTGGGGACCCATAATATCCAGTGCCCTGGGACGTTGAAAGCTGAGCACAGCCAGGGTGCGTGGCTGGCCCAAGAGGCTAGAGCACATGACTCTTGATTTTGGGATCATGAGTTCAAGCCCCAGGTTAGGTGTAGAGGTTACTTAAAAATAAAAGCTAAAAAAAGGTGGGGGTGGGGGGTTGCTGGGTGGCTCAGTTGGTTAAGTGTCTGCCTTGGGCTCAGGTCATGATCTCGCAGTCCTGGGATCAGGCCCCACATCAGGCTCCCTGTTCAGCAAGCAGCCAGCTTCTCTCTTGCCCTCTGCTTCGAACCCCCCTAACACCCCCTGTGCTGTGCTTATTTGCTCTCTCAAAGAAATAAAATCATTAAAAAAAAAAAAAGGTGCTCATGGCCCCACACCTAATCCTACCTGATAATCCTGATTGGCCTAACAGGGAGGCTGGAGGCTGGNTGGCCCCACACCTAATCCTACCTGATAATCCTGATTGGCCTAACAGGGAGGCTGGAGGCTGGGCGTGTGCACTTTTCTGCCCTTACAAAGGGTGATCCCGTGCAGTGTTCTTCCATTTCTTTGCATTGCAGTGTTCACCTTTGTTCTGAGTGCAAGCTGTCTTCTAGAGGAAGGAGGGCTTGGTGTTGGTAAAGCTGGCCAATTTCTGTCCTTGTGTCACAAGGGAGGGAAGGATCTGAGTGCTGTTGTTGGAGACAGCCTCATGCAGAGATCCACTCCCTGAAGATGACATGTCCCTGTCCCCCGTTCCCACCCCCCCAGCGGTGGAGGACAAGGGTGAGGCAAACCTGCGCTGAGCACACAGGTGTCTCAGCGGGGGCAGGATGGAATGGAAGCTTGAGGTTGGTCCGTTCCTCAGGAGCAGCCCCGCGGTGAAACGGGTGTCTGGCTCCCTCTGTTCTCTGAACCGGAGATGTTCTCACATTTCCTTGTATTGTCAATTTCACTTCTCAGTCCTGGAAGTTTTGTGATGTGCTTTCTCCAGCTTCGATCGTAAGCTCTGGGAAGGTAAGAACAATCCCTCAGCTCCTCCTTAATCCCTGGTTGGATGTGTTGATTGGTCAGTTGGTTAAGTGCTGTCATGCAGATGCTCACCGAGGGGTCCGGAAGCCTTCGGACCCAAGGAAGCTGTCACAGCTGAGTGGGGTGCAGCCGGGGGGGCACGAGGAGTGGAGGGGGTGGCAGGTGGAACCATCAGTAGCCCACCCTGTCCGGTTCTTGCAGAGAAAACTAGGGCCCAGAGAGGGACAGGGTCTGCTTTCCCCCCGAGGTCAGCCGCCCTGCACATCTCATCTTGAGGCTGGAGATTGGAAACGGCAGAAGGAAAAGGGCAGCGTGCCGGGCTTCCTTGAGGCAGGTGGCTCTTTTAAAGCTGGGGCCTGTTGCCAATCCGACTTCGTTTCCATGGAAGCAGCCAGTGGACCAGCTTGTTCCTGTCAGCCTGAGGCCTGGTGGAGCCTCAGCCCCCGACAGGCTGCAGGAGCTGGCCGGCTCACTCGGAGGAGGCGGACCCAGGAGCCCCGAGTCCGGCTGGAGCCTCTCTCCTGCGTACTTTTTGCTCCAGGAGTTTGCTTTGAAGGGAAAGGCAGTGAATGGCTTGTCCCAGCCTCTGCTTCCCCCCAGGACCTGCGCAGGGGTGGCCTTCGTCACTGTTCTGAGGCTCCCTCCCTTGGGGGCCCTGCTTCGTGGTGGGGTACCCCTGTAGACCATGTCTTTCCACATCATTCCTGGAGAACCTTTAAGATGGAAATGGAAGATGTACGTAGCAGCCTTGTTTTGTGTCACAGGCAAGCTTTTCAAAAAACTAAGTGTCTCAGTGGAACCCGTTTCATGAAATCAATTTCGTGAAGCTTCTGGAATTTGTTCCTTGGCGAGACTGCAGTTTCCCCGTTGGAGGACATGTCTCCTTCCCCATCCCCACCCCACCACACCCGCCATCACTGAGACTCGATTTGCCTCCTCTCTTGTCCTGTAGTTTTGATGTCTTGACATTCCTGAGCTCCGTCTGCTTCATTTCATGCTGGGATCACAGCTCGGTAACGAAGTCTTTATTATATTAACGAGTCAACAGATAACATTCTTTGAAGAATTCTGAGTTTTTAATTACCCCACTTAAGCCCTTTGGACGCCCTGGTTCAGAGGGGCATTTTTGCAGTGCTGAATTCCAAAATTGATTGCAAACCTTAAAAGACTAGAAAATGCTGAGAGCAGTTGGCTACGTCACGAACCAGGGCCTGGGCCCCCACCCCCAGCGCCAGCCGTCAGTCTTGCTGGTCGGTGGTGGTGTCGGGACAGTGTACCAGCCATGCCAACAGCACACACCGTTTCCCGGGGCTGTTTGTACATCGGGCAGAAAACCACCCAACTTCTTTTCCAGTAGGTGGAGAAAGATACTCAAATCCTGGAAACACTGCTCACCTACCTTTTTAGGGTATGGCAGGTTTAGCTCGGGGGCTGGAAGACTTCCAAAAAAATCTGACTAAGGGAGAGAAAGGCTACTCCCAAAGCGAACAGGGTGGAGCATTGCGCCCGGGATGGGAAAATTCCCAGCAGGGCAGCAGGCCGTCTGCGGCAGACACATTGGCTCAGAGACTTGCTTTCACAGAATAAGTGAAACGGAACAAAAGTTTTTTGAATTCCCATTCCAGAAGGCTCAGTTTCTGCAGGTGTGTCTTTCAGTCTCAACTTGCAATTCGGTCCTATTTCAAAAAATGTTCTCTTTCGGCAGTGTGTGCTAAAGAGCCGGCCGAAGCATCTCCCTGTTGCTCTGCCAACCACGTGTCTTAGGGCAGAAAGTGAGCAGCATCTCTTCCCAAAGATCCTGGCCGCTGGGTGTTCTTCCCCTGCCAGCAGCCAGCCATGAACCCCAGCCTGCTGGGGGCGTCTGTGGGTATGTGTCTGGCTTCAGAGCACTGCAGACCTGGGTCCCAGGCATGATGCCACTGGCCAGCTGGTAGGTCCCTGAGCTACCCAGCTCCTCCGTGCAGCTAGGGTGGGAGTCTGTAAGTCATCATGGCCACGTCCCTGCTCCTTGTAGCTTAGCGCCCTGCACGCAGGTGTCTGGCAAACATTACTTTCCTTCCCAACCTGGTAAACGCATATGTACCAAATTGCAGAACGATGAATAATCCATCTAGCTCTGAGTAGGTAGGTAGGTGCTTTCCGACACGCATGTGGCTGGACTCAGCCAGGGCACCTTTTGGCCTGGTTCTAGTGCGTTCTCGCGGATCGGCTCTTTTCAGTATCATGTGTCACGGGCGGATTCCGAGTGAGGATCCAGGCTGAGCGGTAGCGGGAGAGACAGGAGGAGCAGTGTCCCTTCACAGCGTGAATTTCTGTTTAAAAGAGAAAGGCAGCGATGAGGTTCGTGGGTACCTTCTGGGTTTTGGAGGGTCAGGCTATAATTTCAGTGCCTGTGTGGGGGCCGCACAGCCCCTGCCATGGAGCCGTTACAGCACATAGCGTGACGTAAGTAATTGATGAAAACATTGTTAAGGTGCTTGTCTTTGCACAGAGGCAGACCTGCTTGCAACTCTTTGCTGATTCTCTCTGTTGATGAGAGAACTCGTGTGCTGTCCCACAGTGATCTGTGAAGTCGGCCCCTATAGAGCCTACCTTTGCTTTTTCAAAATAGAAGAAAAAGCTTGGGTTTGGGTTTCAGTTTTTTGTTTTGTTTTTTTTTTTTCTCATTATTAGGGTAACACGGGCCAGTTATAACACATTCAGTTAATGAAGAAACAAAAAGTTATCCCCAAATCTGCCATCCCAACCAAGATAATGACTGAACATTTTGCAAATAGCGTCTGCACTTTCTCTGTGTATGCATAATACAGGCGGCTCAGTGTTTGCTCGCTGAGACTGGAAAGCACCTACCGGGTGTCAGGGGCTTTGGGGACACGGCACATTCATGCTCTTCTATGAGCTAGTGGAGTGGGGCGTCCATCTAGTCAGCTCTGGCCTGGCCTGTGCTTTTCATGGCCGCAGAGGGACCCGGTGCTGGGCTCACCCAGAGGTGTTGAGCCAGGGTGTGCTTGTTGAGAGTTCGGGTTCCTTGTTATTTTAAGTAATCCGTGTCTAATCAAACAATACCATGGCTTGAGCCACATACAGGTTCCTGCCAAGCCCTTTGTCCCTGCCATGGCTCATGGGTTGACCTGTCAGAGGCCCGGGGGTGGTGGGGAGTGCCCTAGCCCCTCCCGATGGTTCTTCCCAGAAAGGGGGGCTGCGGGCAGCGGGGGCACAGTGTCAGAGCCTTCTGCCATAGAGTGGGGGGACCTGCCCTGGTCTGTAGCTCCAGCTTTTCATCGTGCACGAGGAAAACAAAACTGCTTTTCCCGAGGAGGATCGTGTAAGTGATGTGCCCGGTGGTCCCACTGGTATCAGTTACCTAAGCCCACCTGCTGAGAGGTGGGGAACAAAGGTGCTGGCTCAGTCCCTGAAGGCCCCAGGGAGAGATGGGTGGCCCGGGGAAGATGGGCCCATACAAACCGAGGAGAGTGACTGTCTGTCGCTGTTAGGAGCTCTCTCTCTCTGGGCCAGACTCACGTCTGCTTTCTGGTGGCGGCTGCTGAATCCCCACTTGGGACCCGTCCACCCTTCCAACTCCACAGGTGCTCACATGCGCACTTCAGCATGTTACCATCTCGCGTCTGGGAACTGGGCCCTTCATCTTTGCACCGGGCCCCACTGTGTGTGCATTGCCCCCACATTCCCTCTGCTCTGTCGTCGTCATTGGCCACACTGTGTCTGCCTCTGGGTGAGTCTGGTTTTGTTTCCAGTGAAACCCTGCTCCTCTCGGTGAGTGCTCTTAGTCCTCGCAGGCGCACTTGGCCTCCAGCAGACACCTGGGCATGTCCGCGCTGCCCCTGGGAGAGCCCGAGCCCCCACATAGCCACCTTGGTGCCTTTTGTGCCCATACTCCTGCCCGCTAGGCGTGAGAAAGAGAGGGCCTCTTTTGTGGAGCGAGGCCCTGCCATTTGGCCGGGGGAAGAACACGTGGGTCAAGGTCAGCCCTGCTTCTTGCTTTACCCAGGGTTGAGATGAAATGCCAGAGTGAGACAAGGAGAGGGCACTGTACTTTTCCAAAGTACCGTCACTCCTGGGCGCCCCCCACCCCGTACCCGCTCTGGAACTTCTGGTTCAGCTCACGGTCGCCAGAGACTAATGAGCCCGTGGGGCAGGTGCCAGGTGTGTGCAGGAGTGGGGTCAGCACGCCTGGCAGAGCCACCAGAGGCCTTGGACCGCAGCCCGCTCTGACCCTGGCTGGCCCCCGGCTGAGCTCCAGAATATGTTTGCTTTCAACACATCCACTATCATTTAGATACAAAGCATAGCACGGCCAAAACCATTCAGTGGAATTAAGAGTTCATTGCCAGGAAAATAAAACAAATCAAAACAGTCATTAACAATTTTATTTAAGGGCACCTGGGTGGCTCAGTGGGTTAAAGCCACTGCCTTCGGCTCAGGTCATGATCCCAGGGTCCTGGGATCGAGGCCCGCATCGGGCTCTCTGCTCGGCAGGGAGCCTGCTTCCTTCTCTCTCCTCTCTCTGCCTGCCTCTCTGCCTACTTGTAATCTCTCTCTCTGTGTCAAATGAATAAATAAAAATCTTTAAAAAAAACAATTTTATTTAAATTGGGAGCAAATTCCCTCAGTTGCATTTTGTAGATTATATCTAAAAGGTAATTTATTGCTGTTGAGGATTGCCCAGGGGCTCGTGGAAGCCCTGTCCTCGGCGAGTGTCTTCTCTGTGCGGGAGCTGCTCTTCCCCCATGGAGTTGACGTTCTGCATGGGAGTGGAGTTCCTGGGGACATCCTGAGAGGTGGCCATGGCCCAGGGCTCTGGGTACCGTGGGGAGGAGCTGGGCGGTGGAAGAAGTACCCGATTCCGGTGTCCCCCCGTTTCAGAACTCCAGGTCTGGGGGCAGAGGGAGGGGCCAGAGGGGCTGGTCTGGGCCAGGCTCCGGCAGGTTAGTGTGCCTTGTGTCCTTAACCCCAAAGCCAAGGGCTGTGCTAGGCCTATGGCACGTGTCCTCCGTGGTTAGCCGAGGTAGACCTTGCTGTCTTAACTTTACAGTGGAGGACAACCAAGAGAGTTTAAGAGCTTGTCCAAGGCCACTCAGCGGGTCTCTGTGCCCAGTCCTGCCGATTCCAACACTGTTGCCCACCCTGTGCCACCGCTGGGCAGGGCTGGGGCAAGTGTCAAGTGAGACCAAAGAGGCCAGTTTCTCCACAGACTTGGCAGTGACTGGAAGAAGACACAGAATGAAGGGGAACCACAGAAAATGCCCGGATGGACTGTCCCTGTTCTCAGCTGGTGGGGGGGGGGGGAACGTGGAAGTAGGCTGAAGAGCAAGAAAGCAGTGACCTTTATTTTAAATGCTTTGGTGACAGATTTAAAACTTGACTAACTTCACGCCGAAATAACCTCACCAGCTCGGGAGTGACCCTGAGCTTGAATAGCGTCCCTGTAAGTCCATAAGCTAGTGCCGTGCACCCGTCCACGAGCTGCGCAGGGAGAGGAGCCGTTCAGTACTGGGTGCCAGGTAGGCGGTGATTTAGGCGTGGGGATGGCAAGAATTCTCCCGTAAATTGTATGTTTTTATTTATTTTTATTTTTAAAAATATTTTATTTATTTGACAGAGAGAGAGACACAATGAGAGAGGGAACCCAAGCAGGGGGAGTGGGAGAGGGAGAAGCAGGCTTCCCGCCGAGTAGGGAGCCTGATGCGGGGCTCGATCCCAGGACCTTGGGACCATGACCCGAGCCGAAGGCAGACGCTCAACGACTGAGCTGCCCAGACGCCCCCCTCCTTAAATTTTAAAGTACACGGTGAAATCTCTAAAATTAAAAGAAAGATTTTTTTAAAAGCCTCAAGTGAAATAATTGTCTCAGTCTGTGGCTAGAGCTAATTTGGGGAGAATCACATATTTTGATTTCTTTGGATTTTTTTTTTTTAAGGAAACTTTTCAAGCAGTAAATTAAATATTTTTGGATGTAGACTGAGATGACTTACTTAGGCATTACATCGGCAGTGTGGAAAGCGTGAAGACAAATTAAGGTTAGCGAGGACACCTTCCAGAGGTTTGGCTCTCGCGGACCGTTGACCCCTCGCTGTAACATGGCCGTGCTCCCTTTGAGCCAGTGCTTTAAGAAACTAATTGCGAATACTGTCTGTGGCACCAGATCCCTAGCCAAAACATTCACATTTTGCCTCATCTGCAGAGAGACCTGAGCTGAGTTTTATCTCTGCGTCTTTTTGCAAAGTGTTCCTGCTCTGTTAACAGAGCTATAATTAACTCACAGGACGCCAGGCAGCCAGATTCGGCCAGGCGCCAAGAAATCAGCCCCAATTACTATATTCACATTGTCAGTAATGCCCACTTCACAGCCTCTGCTAATTTGAAATGGCAAGTTCCAACTTTCCATAGTAAAATTACCATTTTTGTACTATTCTATTACATGGTGATATTTGTCCATTATTTTGGCTATGTAAACTTGGTATTATAACGACAATTAGTTGTTGAGCATTTTCTAAAATGATTCGCAATTACATCTCTTAAATGGGAAACTCACGTCTGCCCCGATGGAGTGAGCAGTGCATTCCCTCTGTGCCCCAGATAGACTTCGGAAATTGGCTTCTCACGGGAGAACGAAATGCCTTGGGTTTTCGTGATCAATGTGAGCATTTACAGTAAGGGGCTGCCTTTGGATGTTGCCCGTTTTGTGGGTCTTCAGGGTTAGAGTTGTGTGATCTCGTTATAATAACGGAGGAGTGTCCTGCCCCTCTGTCTCCCTGAGATGTCCTAGGGCTGGGGCTCTGCATTGCGGGCCCTTTGGTCCCTGCCCCTCTACACAGTGCTAACCCCCTGGTTGCACTGGGGTCCGATCTGTGCCCCCGACGAGCGGTCACAGTGTCTCTTCCCTGACGGTACCGTGGCGAGCAGGTGGTTTTCCGGCCGGCATGGTGAGGTTCCCAGTTTTCCAGAGAGGCCTGTCCCTGGAGAGTCAGGCCTGCTGGCCTGATTTGCTCGTACATTTTGCTCTGTTTTTGGCAGAAACTTCAGGAGGCACGTTCTAGGCCAGTGTGCCACTCAAAGTGTGTCAGAGTGTGGCCCAAGGGCCGGTTAACCGGTCGTTAACCGGCCGGCAGCTGGAGAAGCATAGAAATTCAGAGCAGACATTTAAAAACGTTTATAGCATCTTGACATTACGGTGACATCCAAGTGGCATTTTTGCTGTATTTTATAAAAATACCAGTCCACGGCAGATTGGAAATTTAAAAATCCGTGGCGTGTCCTTCCCTACATAGACTGTTTGAGAGGCATGGGTCATCTCTTAACCCCCAATCCCTGATTGGGTTTCACGGTTATTATTCATTTTGGATAAGGCTGAGTATTTTCTTTTTCTGCCAGGCAGTGGTCTGCAGGGCATGGTCACTGAGGGAGGGGCTTCTGAGAGGAGAAGGCAGGAGTCCCTTGGGGCAGACGGGGGCCCTTGGGAGAGATCGTTGACCCTCAATGGCTGGCAGCCTGCAGCGTGGGCCTCTCGGGGTGCTGGTGACCCCCGAGCGTCCCCCCCGGGCCCTTCCTGACAATCCCGTACAGGCTCCTTTCTTGAGCCCCGCACCTTTCCTTTCACATGCTGTCTGGGTTAGGTATCTGGGCTTTGCCTGCCACCTGCCGCCCTGGATTGCCTTCCACGATTTCCAGACCTTGATGGGGAGGGTGGGGGAACAGAGGCCCAGATTCCTCCCTCCCCCAGTTCCAGTCCAGTCCAGTCCTCCCCCAGCCAGTCACCAGTTCCTGATTTGAGCTCCTGCCCGGCCGCGAATCTCTTGGCTCCTTTTTATCCCCGTTGTGTCGCGTGGGGGTCGGCCACCCACACACAGCCCGCCACCTGTTGCCTGCCCCGCCAGCTCAGAATGGCATTTACTCTTTTAAATGGTTAAAAGAAAACAAAAGAAGGCTATTTTATGATCTACGTAAGTTACAAAATCCAAATGTCAGTGTCCGTAAATAACTTTTTTTTTTTTGTAAATTGCAGTAAGACATACCTAACGTAAAAGTAATCACTTTAACCATCTTGAGAGGATAGTTCGGTGGCATTAAGGACATTCACATAGTCGTGCAAACGTCACCACCGTCCATCACCCCGTACGAAACTCTGTAAATAAAGTTTTATTGGAACACAGCCATGCTCGTTTGTTTACCTACTGTCTGTGCCTACTTTGCTGCTGCTAGGATAGAACTGAGTAGTTGCAACAGAGACGTATGGCCTGCAAAGCCCATTCCAGAAAAAGTTTGCTGAACTCTGCCTTAGTGCATATTCCTATCATAGCTTGCGTAGTTACCATAGCAACTACCTGACCGGTCTCCTTACCTCCAGTTATGTTCCTTTGCAATCTCTCTGCCCCTGGAGTGATCTCCCTAGCATACAATTTTGTCGGTGAGCCTCCTCGATTAGAATCCTTTACGGGCATCCCATAGACTAACGCCGGGGTCCAGGGAACACTAGTCCTAGAAAAATAACTTGAGTTTTTAAAGGCTCTGAAAAGCCCTGCAGAAAAGAATCCTGCTGAACATAGATTAATCCAGTATTTTCCAAAATTAATTGACTGTAAAACTATTATTTTACTTTTTTTTCTAATCACCCATGAACATTCTCTAGCAGGGATTAGCAAACTTTTTCTGAGGGGCCGGGTGGTAAGAAAACTGTGGGCTCTGCAGGCCAGATGGTCTCCTTTGCAGCTACTTGTGTCTGCTGTGAAGTAGCTATGGACAATACGTAGATGGTGGGCCTGTCCCAGGAAAATTTGATACAGAAGAATAAAACCGGCCACGGGCCAGGTCTGGTGTGCTGACCTCTGTTTCGTAGAAAAGTCGTTCTCAAAGCGTGGTCCCAGACCAGTAGCATGGCGTCACCTGACTGCTGAATTTGCCAAGGCTGGGGATGGCCCAGCAGTCTGTGCCTTAACCGGCCCTACCTCCTGGCTATGGTGTGCAAACCCCTGTTCTAGAACCACAGAACACCCTTCGGGGAGTGTTGACTTCCAGAATGAAGGCCCATGTCAGCAGGGTCAGGAGGTCCTTCAAGATCTGGTCTCTGAGCGGTCTCCCTCCTCCCTGTGGCGGGCCCCACACGCATGCTGAACCCCCCGTAGGCCTCTCGCCTGCCATCCTTTGCCCGACCTGGGCGTTTGCACAGGTGTCCTTCTGGAGAGAATGGTTCTCTTCTCCAGCTGCCCCCTGCCTCTTCCCTAGTTTCTGCGGGTCATGCATGACTCTACCCCCGCCCGTTGGGTTTTCTCCCTCTGCCGCATGTAGTTGCTAGTGTGGACCCCTCATCTGGGGCCATCATGCTCATCTCTGCGCCCAGCTCTCGGGGCACCCCGGAGAAGTTTGTGGAGTGGTTGAATACACGGGCAGAGGAGCACTGTGCTTGGGAGCCTGGTGCCCATCTCTGTTGAGCTGCCCAGCATTCGCAAGTGAGGAGACACAGAGTGAAGTCAGTGCCTCGGGGGTTCCTGGCTTTCTGCGGCTCCGGGAGGTGGGGGCGGGAATCCCTAGTCATTTCCTCTCTGCTCCCCCCCGCCCCCCCGATTGATTGATGTTTGGAAATTGTGACTCATCTTGTTAGAGAAGGAAAAGGAAATTTTATCCTCCCCGTCCCCCCTCCCTTGCAAATAAGTGATAAATAAAAGCGCCTGGCGTTCCACTGGGCGCACCGAGAAGCATTTAAATGCATTTCTGGTTTTCATAATTGGTAGCTTCTTGTCGAAAGGTGCTTATTAGAAGAAAAATCTTCCTTGTGTATTTGTTGTCGGTCTCCTTGTCTGTGGAATCGTAAAGCGAGTCGGTGTGGGAATTGGCCCTCCCTTGTTGTAAAGGTATTTGTGGCAGTTCACGTTTCGCCGGCGCCAAGCTGGGCTGCTTCTCTTTTAGTAAGAAATGTGAGGTGTACCCTCGCCGCCTTCGGAGTTTCAAAATGAGTTCACTGGGGTGGTGAGTAATGGTGTGTTAAGCTGGTTTATTAAATGTGAAAGAATAAGATGTTCTAGGTTGACATCATGTACCAAATATAGATAAGGCCCGGATCAGCTGGACGCCCGGCCCGCAGCACACGCTGGTGCCAGACGGCTGAATCTGGTGATGTCTGCTTTGTCTCATGACACTGGCGACCGAAGGGGTGCACTGCCCCGGCTCTTGAGAGTCTCCTCCTGGAAAACCCCCCAAAAAGATGGTGGTTCGCTGGATGCCATACTTCTGGAGGTAGAGCTCGGCCTTGCACATTTGCCTCTCTACGTGGTCAGCATGTCCTGAGCAGCTCTTGCTTCTGGAAAACTTACCAATGAGGTCAACATCCTTTCAAGTCAGAGCTCTAAATAAGGGCTATTACAATAATTTCATCCTCGCCCTCCTTATTATTTGCCCGGCTTACCGCCTGGCCTATTAGATACCTTTATTTTATTTTTTATTTTTTATTTTTCCTCAAGTAGGCTCCATGCCCAGTGTGGAGCCCAACGTGGGGCTAGAACTCACGACCCTGAGATCAAGACCCGAGCTGAGATCAGGAGTCCGACCCTAACCGACTGAGCCACCCAGGCACACATTTGTGTATCGCCTAACTTAATGTGCCTGAAACAGCCTGACGATGCAGGCACTTAGCTGTTCCCACTGTAGAGAGAGGACACTGTGGCTTCTAGGGACTTCCAGAATCACTTGCTTCTGGTCACACGGCATTGCAGGTGAAGCCAGGATGCACTCCTGGGCCCGTCCACCACGCTCACAGATAGCACTCAAGTTTCCCTGGTGCTGGTGCCCAGTCTTTCCAAGTAGGAAATACATCACACTTCAGTATCTTAGCAGGGAAGCTGTTTAAATGCAGGACTGGGGGATCTGCTGCGAGGGAAGAGGACTCACTTCTCAGCAACAACAGTAGCAAGTGCTTGCAACTTGGCCTTCGCCATGCCGAGCACTTTACCTTTTGTCCCTCGCTGGATGCCTACAACTGAGGCAGGCATAACAGCATCCCTGTTTGACAGATGAGGAATCTTGCCCAGGACGCTCTCCTGCTCCCCACCTCTACAGCCTATTTCCCAGGGGCCAGGCAGTGGGGGCCTCTTTCCCTCTCCGTCCCATACTAGGTCCTGAACTGCTGGCCCCTCTGGCCAGGGACGAAGGGCTGGGTCGGTCTGGGGGAGAGCCGAGGAGCTGTTCCCATTAGGTGGAAAAAATCAAACGAGGGAACCTAGCAGAGGGTGTGGGACCCAAGGCTTGGACATGGGGGTTTGTGGCTGCCCATGTGAGGCTGATGTGTGCCAGAGCTGAGAGTCACAACTTGTCCTCTGCCCCAAAGCGTCGATCCCTTCTCAAGCCATGACTCCAGAGTCACGCAGAAAAGAGCAGCGTGGGAGGAGGGCAAGTCCACACTGCTGCGTCCGTACCTCTCACGGAGGGGACAGCGCACACGGGCCCCAGCAGACCTGAGAACTGGAGTGCCTCCCTCACACCGTGCCCTTGACAATGCCAGGCTTAGGTCATTTCCATTTCTGAATTAGGAATGGCCTTTTGCAGATACCGGTTATATTTATCACCAGCTAACTTATCGGCATGTGACGCCAGCTCCTCAGTTTGTAACCTGACTCAGGAGAGAATAGATAGTCTGTGACTCAGTGGTAAGTAGATCAGTTTGAACAAATCAAGTAGATAATGGAATCAGCTTCTCCCTCCGAAAACTTCGTGCGATGGTCTGTAACAGGATTCTGTTCACATCTTTCTGAAGACAGTTACCTTCAAATTGGGTATACTCCATTCCCCCACCAATCCCCTTTTTGAGACTCCGTCCTCAGGGCAAAATCAGAAATGTGCTCCAAGCTCTACAAGCAAGAACGTTTGTTACGGTGTTATTTATAATACTAAAAAGCTGGGAACAGCCTAATGTCCAATATAGGAGGTAGTTAAATTACGTCAGATCAGCTCATTGAACTGGACGGATCTGGTCGTGTTTTTCCAAGAATGCTTAATAACATGGAAAATGACCGTGATGTAACCCAAAGCAAGAATTACAGATGCTGTGTCACCTTCGTTTTAGGAGAGAAAAATATATAAAAATATAAACAGAACGCGAACACATGCAGATGCCTGTTACATAAACACAAGGGCTGGTGCGCATAAGTCCGTAGAAAAAAGAAGGGAAGAAAATAAAGCCTTCACAGGGATTATTTCTGGATGGTGTGAGATCGTTTGATTTCTAAAAAATTTCTTTGTGACGCCTTTCTATATTTTTCAAATTTTTGGTAGCGAGAATGCTATTATTCTCCAATTTGAAAACAGAAAATGCTCAACTTTTTACAAATGAGAAAAGAGACTTTTTGGAAGGCTCTGGTATTTATGAAGCTATTTACCAGGTGTTTGTATGTGGGAGACAGGTTGAGACCAGGATCCTAGCCCACTATTCACTAGATCTTGTCCCCAGGAGAGTCACTGGACCTCCTAAGCCTCAGTGTCCCTGGCTGTAAAATGGGAGATTTCTAGCACTTGTCATTTGGAGTTGGTTGGCCTGGTTTAAGTGGGACAAGGCGTGGGAGCCCCTGGCTGGAGCACGTGTCTAGAACACCTGCTGTTCTTACTCACAATTGTTGTGGTTCAAGTCCCAGCCGTGTCCCAGACTCCCGTGTGAAGTTCAAGGAGTGTGCAGTGCAGAAAAACAGCCCCACTCCCCCAGGAGTGCCCAGCCTGGAGGCGGGAAGGGGGTGTACCAGGCACAGGCATGCCGGCTCTAGGGTCCGGTGGGTGCCGGGTGAGGAGGATGTGCATGCTGAACCCTGGGAGCTCAGGGGAGGATGGAAGTCGGGGTGCGGTGAGAGCTGGGCCAGAACGGACAGCCGAGGGCCCCAGCTGAGGCCTGAGCAAGGTGTGAGGACCCTGGGGAGGAGGCAGTATCTGCAGAACTTGGTTCAGGGGGAGGCGTGACCGAGAGAGGGAGTGTGGGGTGGCCCTGAGGTTTTCACTCGGGGCATCTGTCCAAGAGGGAGTTGTTTTTTCACATCATAAGGAGATAATGTCTTTACGCTAAGGAAAAACAGACTCTTTTCCAGAGTTCACCTTCTCTGAGGGTGCGTGTGTGTGTACGTGTGTAACGGGGAAGGGGGTGCATGGCTACAACAGCGGGATCTGCCTGGCGTCACCATTTCTGAGTTGTCCGTCCTTTTGTCACTCTAACCTGTCACCTCGGGCTGCTGGACATACCTTTTTAGCCCGTCCTGTCCAAGAAGCATCCAGTTCTCTTCTCGCAAGCCCCGTGCATTTCCGCCCACTGCTTCCAGGGCTGACCGCAGGCGCTCCCACCGGCGTAGAGGCCGGGACTCCGGCGTCCGCGGGGCCGGCAGGAGGATCTTTCTGTTCTTTAAAGCAGGGTCAAGAAACCGTGGAAGCCCAAGTAAGATCCCTAATTATTTCTGTTGAAACGGATCACGCCGAGGGTGGGGTGCGCCGCCTGTAATTTCTCTCTGCGCCTTGTCTTTTGCCCCCTCGCAAGAAGTAGTCTTTTCTTTCCTGTTTGTTCCTGTTTGACTTGGGAAGGCTGCTGTTTTCGTTGCCTAATTAATGGGGAAATGTTCTGCCGAGGATTTTATCACGTGCGTGTTCTCTGTTGGAACATGGTACAACCTGCGGACCCTTTAAAACCTAGTTATGTGCTTGACTCTTTATAGGGCAATAACTAGATGATTCTGCAGTGCTGTGGAGAATACCATTGTTCTCTTTAAAAGAATAGGTTTGCTGTTTTAATAAGACGCGAATGTCATCCAGACGCCTTAAATTGGCACACTTGCCCTGTAATAGCAGGGTCCCTTAAAATGAATTGTAGGGAACGTTGTATGGCTGCCCGGCTGCTCAGGGAGGCCTCGGTTAGATGCTGCTTCTGCCCTCAACCGCAGACACCGTGTGGACCCCAGTGTTCTTTCCAGTTCGAGGTCACGATCTTCTTAGCTTGTGGCGAGGTTCAATGTGTTTGCCTCGCCCTGCTCCAGGTTTCACTAATGAGATTCATTTTGTAAACGGAGAATTGAAAATTAATTGGATGATTGATTGTGAGATTCTTATTCTTACCAGGGAAAGCTATAGATGTTGTGGCTTCAGATAAAATCTATAACGAGCCCTTGAAATACGTTTTTTATTTTTATTTTTTTAAAAAGATTTTATTTATTTGACAGAGAGAGAGAGAGAGAGAGCGCACAAGCAGGGGGAGTGGGAGACCGAGAAGCAGGCTTCCTGCTAAGCAGGGAGCCCGACACCGGACTCGATCCCAGTAGCCTGAGATCATGACCTGAGGCGAAGGCAGATGCTTAACAGACTGAGCCTCCGAGGTGCCCTTTATTTGTTATTTTTAAGAGCGTGATCATGTTAAGAGACTTTGGTGAGATGGAAGATTTTTTCTGTGCATTTGCCACAACTTTAATTCTATTATAAGGCAGGCAGCTTGTAACCGAGCACAGTGCACAGAGCCGGAAGGTTCCCTCCACCCGCCGTTTCTGCTAGAGGGCCTTATTGGCCAGTTGCTGTCCCCTGTGGAAAAAGGTGAGCTTAACCAAGGCCTTTCTGTGCATTGAGGACTGAGCCTTGGGAATGGTTGGATGTAGGGGTGTGGGAGGAGGGAGCAGGAGAAGGAGAGAATCTTCCAGTTTGGGCTCTTGTGGGTGGTATTTTTAATGAGAATCCAAAAGGGACTGGTTTGGGGGTACAGTGAAGAGTGAAATTGGCGTTCAAAGACTTTGAAATACTCGTGGGATACTAGATATGGAGGTAGAGGTAGAGGTACCAGTGAGAGCCTCCCCAGATGCCAGATGTTCGTTCGGTCACGATATTGATCAGTATTCCAATAACTAAGGCAGGATGTTTTAAAAAGCAACCATGAGCAGCCCCTCTTTGATGTGTTCTGCAGCCATCAAAAATTATGTTTGCAGAGAGAGTTTGTAGTGTCTGGGCAGGCTTCAACAAAACAAGCAGCTTAGGAAGTCCGTACAGAGGATTATTACAATTATAAAGGAAATACACAGACAAGATGCTCCGCTCTACCCCAGCATGGTGAGTGAGTACCTTGGGGGCGGGACGCCGAGTAATTTTTCTTGGTTATTATACTTTTCTGTGCTTGTAGCACACGTGACCGTGGCGTGTATGACTTCTGTAATCAGAAAATAAATTCATAAACTGCAGCAGCCCCGTGCTCCCCCGAACCCCCCAAAAAACACAGGAGGGAATCAGATGTCCAAAGAACCGGGAGGACATACGTTGGTCTCATCTTTTTAATATTTTCCTGTATTCTTCTTGTCTGAAAAAGCCCCTCTTCCATCTGGCAGTAACCCCGCTAGCGACTGCGCAGTTACTGCGGGAACAAGACCAAAATGTCCCTGAGCAGAGTCTCAAATTGCTCTGCCCTTTTGGGATCTCCTGTTTACGTTTTTTTGATAATGAAATTTGATCTTGATTTCAGCTAAAGCTTACTTATCGTGTATCAATCTCGCCTTTTCGTTCATGGGCTGTTTTTAGCAGCCTGCGGAGACCGAAGATGACAAGTTGTCGTCCGTCTTCTCCGCTGCCCTCCTGCGCATGGATCCCATGGATTCTGTGTCACAGGCCTGTGTACATGGATATAGTCCTGTGGGCCCCGCTGTGCCTGCGGGAATGGCACTGTGTAGAGAATACTCTTTTCCGGGAGAAGTGGATTTCTCCAGTGCCTTCCGAATTCTTGGCTTCCCGCTGTCGTTATCATGTTCGTCAATCTCCAAGTTCCGATTTTGCCTGGGAACACTTACTCTTTCGGTGGAGCTGTAATCTGTGCCTCTTTCCTGTACTTGCAGCTCCCCCCTCCACCTCCCCCCGCCCCCTGTCATCCCCGTGTAGGATGCTTGTCCCTGCCTTGGCTGTGGTCCCCCACGTCTTCTGGTTCTCTCCGCTGCTCCCTGCCAGCTTTTCCAAAACTGTCGTCCCCTTCTCTCGCCCGTGCGTGGATAGTCAGTCTTCCTTTTAGCTGGTATTTTGCTGCTAATGGGCAAGGGGGGGAATCTTGTTGGTGAATCACTCATCCATCCATGTGTTTGGTCACCTGCTTGGTGCCTGTCCACGCCGGGGCCCCTGTGCCGTGAGCCAGTGTGGTCTTGGGGGATGAGACAGACACAAGTTCTGCCCCCTGTGTTAGACCTGGTAATTTATCCTTGGATCAGGGAATCGGCTTTCATTCCTTCTTCTTTCCTCCTCTCTCTCCTGAGAGAGGGTATTGCCACTGGTTCGTGGGCTAGAAAGCAGGGGCAGAGGGCATTACATAGAAGAAAGGGGAAGCAGGGGGTCAGGGATAGAGCAGAACTGAGTCCAGTCCCACTTGGGTCACTAACTTGCCAGCCCCCCATTGACGGAGTAGTAACCATGGTAAGGCTACCAGTTACTCACTACCGATTAACACAGGCCCTTCACCCATGTGATTTACTTCACCTTCTCGGCAGCCCTGTGGTGTAGGTTGGCCATTTTTGTCCCAATGTCACAGGCAAAGGGCCTGAAGCTCAGGGACCTCCATGAAATGATAGAGGCAGGAATCTGGATCTGGGCCTGGTCACTCAGCCTCCACTTCTTTCCACTACACGAAACAGCAGATTGGCCAAAGGGATCATTTCCCAAAGTATGTTCCAGAGAGCGGCAGTTGTAGAAGGCCTTCACGGGAGAAAGGGCTTAGCGACCAATTCAGGTCCGGAAACCCTGTGCTCTGACGTTCCAGTCTGTGGTAGTGTTAGTCCTTCACCGAGTGCTTTGTCCATTTCCCTAGATGCCCGGGAAGCAGTGTGTGGCTGTGGCTAAAGAGGGGAGTGGGAGGAGCCAGGTCACCTGGGTGTGGATTCTGGCCCCACTGCTTACTGTGTGACCCCGGGCAGGCACGTTCCCTCTCTGTGCAAGAACTTGCCTCCCTGGCTTGTTAGCAGTAGCGGAGTTCACACAAGTGAAGGTCTCACACCAGTGCCTGGTCCATGCTAATGGCATGTGTGTGTGTGTGTGCGCACGTGCGCGCGCATGTGTGTGTTACTGCCAGTGTTGGCTCAGGGTATAGAACAGTGTAGAAAACACGTGCAGGTTCTGAGAAGTCAGAAGGCTAGCTATGTTTGTCCAGTTTCACATTCTCTTTTGTGCTCATACTTTTCTGGTCATGAGAATGCCCGCCTGTCCGCCAGAAACCAGAGCTCAGTGCGACACACTTTGGAAACGCTGGATGAAGCGGTTTTGCTGGCCCTGCGGAGACTCCACATCCAGCGAGCAAACCCCAGTGCCTTCAGACCATCTCCGCTCAGCAGAGGGTCGTGTCAGCTCAGGGAGTGGCCTCGGAGTCTGCCCGCCCACCCTGTCTGGTCTCAGGCCCCACATGGAGGACAGGTGGATTTGGACCAGAGCAGGGGAGGGCATGTCTCTCCTCCAGGCCGGCTAATGAAATAGAAGGGTTCTCGAAGCAATCTTCTTATCTAATCTCCGCCAGATCACAGGGGCCGGATTCATTTCAAAGGAGGAGAGAGAGGGGGACCTTTCCCTTCCCAGTGTGTGTGTGTGTGCTCGCACGTGCATGCGTGTGTGGGGTTAGTGGTGTTGCTGTGTTTGTGTGGAGTTTGATCGTGCACACTCAGAGGGTTTCATGGTGAAGGTGGATTCCGGCCGAGCGCTCACACCTTTGCCGTGACACCTTCTGTATCAAGCCTGACTGACATCAACGAACCTTTTTCTGGCCAAACAGAAGAGTCAGTTCTGTGTTTCTGCCATGGCGCATCGTCAGAAATGGCAGGTCTGCGGGTGAGGAATTTTACCTTCCTCAAATAGCAGCATGGGGTTTGGGTTGCTCGCCTGACTCAGCTCTGTAGATCTCACCAAGAAAGCTCCCCAGGAGCAAAACTGTGACATCTGCCACACCTGCACAGTGGCCTGAAATAAGCAGCTTGGGTTTCGAGTTCAGGGAAGCGGACACTGGTGTTGCGTCCACAGTGATGACACAGTGGGCCCTGATGAGCTATCTGTTATAAATGGAATCGGCAAAGAATACAACTCGAATGCACCGCTGAGGTTATCTGTCTAAAGCAGATCTGTTGGGACATAAATAAGAATTAGATACTTAATCATGTCGTAAGCCATCTCAGGGTTGTGAAGTATTTGTGGTCTCACGCCTCGGGGAAGAGAATGCCTCTGCATTCTTTAAGCAGCAAAGAGATGAGAGAATTCTTCTAGTTGTTGACGTAGTCCCCAAATCGGGATCATCCTTTTCAAAAGTGTCCTTCCGGGGCCGTGAACGAGGACCTGTCTGTGACCTTGACCACGAGAGTTCAGGGGAGGAGGTGTGTGCAGCACCTGGTTTTATTGGGATGTTCTGGGCGTGGTCGAGGACACAGACCCGGCTCT
The DNA here is from genome assembly GCA_002007465.1 of Ailurus styani. Taxonomy (NCBI): domain Eukaryota; kingdom Metazoa; phylum Chordata; class Mammalia; order Carnivora; family Ailuridae; genus Ailurus; species Ailurus styani. Next base: position 241,745 of record LNAC01000632.1, on the reverse strand, counting down.
GTGTGGGCGTGTAGTGTCGCTCTGTCGGGACATGAGCAGCCAGCTCGCCTCCCGCACTTCTGTCACACCATGACTCGGGCAAGTCGCTGTGCCTCAGCGCCCCCATCTGAAAAATGGGGGAGGGACTAGGATGTTGTCATGAGCTCTTAGCAAATTAATGCGGGTGAAGCATTTAGGACAGAGGCTGGCTCGGAGTAAGGGCAAGTAAGCATTGGTTGTTAATGTGGGGGATCGACGTAACATCTGCATGACTCCCAGGCAACCAGGAGCAGCTCGGAAGATGCACAGGAAAGATGCGCCACTTGCCATTGGGAGTTAGGGAGATAAAGCCAGAAGCCCAGGAAAGCACCTCTGTTTCCGGAACCATGCAAGCTGTTTCTTGCGGACACGCATGGTTGGCCGTGCAGACAGCAGGTGCTCTGGGTCCAGAGCCAGTCCCTGCTTTGGGGACACCACGGTGCTGGGCAGGGGGTAGACCTGAAAACAGACAAGTGGTTTTAAGACAAGCTATTTTTAAAAGTACAGTATATACAAATATATGCCGTTATGATGTAGTGAGTGGCAGGATGGTATTAAGACCCCAAATGAGAGACTCATTGCAAGTGGTGGAGCCGAGGATGGTCTGGATAGATGAGCAGAAGCTTCCTTGTAGAAGGACAGGACATGGACCATTTCTTGAGCATCTACTTTGTGCTGGGCTCATGCCAGGATGTCCCCACCCATCCAAGAGGGACTTCATAAGCCCGTCCCAGTGCCGACACTCAGCCCCATGACTTGGGTCCCAGCTGCCTTCCGAAAGGGACTGTTAGAATCTTTTTCCATTTAACACATTTGCGACTCAGCTAAGTGTCTTTTTCAAAGACTAATAAAGCCTTAACAGCTTCTGAAACACCACGGTGGACCTGATAGTAGTTGACAATTTGGATTCCGTCTCCAGTGGGAAAGATTCAAAACTGCGGGTTTTAGAAGCTTTTAAAAGCTTCTTGTTTGTGTAGTGTTCATTGAGCACAATTCTTTTGCAAATAATGGTCTGCAAATGCTTTAAAGAAATAAACTCCACTTGCTTAGCTGGGGCATGTATCTGTCGCTGGTAAAACCACAAACACACATTCTCTTAGCTGAATCGTATAATTAAACCACATCCTCGAAATGATCCACGCCGTACGAAGGGACAGTGTGAGCGGCGCACTTTCTGAAAAGATATGTAAAGGGTCCCCAGAAACAAATAATCAGAATTTATCCTAGACAAGTCATTTCCTCTCTCCGGACCTGTTTCCTCATCTGTAAAATGAGGTAGTTGGGCTAGGGCACCCACAAAATCCTTGGGGTAATGCAGTTTAAAGATTCTCTGTTACTTGGGGGTAACTGTACAGATGGTCCCAACTTACAGTGGTTCGACTTCAGATTTTTTGACTTTGTCAAAGTGATGATGCGTTTAGCAGAAACTGTACTCTGAACTCTGAATTTCAGTTTTTTTTCCTGGGCCGGCGATGCAGTATGTGCCATCGGGTGATGGTGGGCAGTGGCAGCCAGCGCCCCCAGCCAGACAGCGTCGTCCCGATGACTGTCCCTTGCCCAGACAGCCATTCTGTTTCTCATTTTTTGGTATAGCATTCAGCACCTCACACAAGATACTCAATACTTGATTGTCAAATAGGCTGCATATTTGATGATTTTGCCTAACTGCAGGCTAACGTAAGTGTTTCGAGCACGTTTAAGGTCAGCTAGGCTAAGCTATGATGCTTGGGAGTTTAGGTGTGTTACCTGGGTTTTCCACTTAGGATATTCTCAACTTATGATTATATTAGGACGTAAGCCTATGGTAAGTCAAGGAAGATTTGTAATGCCTTAGGGTTTTCTCCATTTCCCCCCTTCTATCTTCACATAAAAATTAAATGGTAGGGGATTCCTATAGCAAATGAAGATTCAAATAGGAGAATCAAGAGATCAAGACTATGGTTCACGTGGATGGTCAGGGCACAGGAGGAGCATCTAGAATCTTCCGGCCCTTTCCCAGATGTCCCTACTGTCTCAGTGGGAGGCACAGCTGTGGAGGAGCAGATCCAGAGGCTGACCCTGGCTCTGCAGCTCATCGGCTGTGTGGCCTTGGCCCTCTCTAGGCCCCCTTCCCTCCTCAGTCAAGAGGGCTGGCCAGGCCGCCCGATGGGCTAGCCATGAGGCTTCCCAGCGCCAGCGCCTGGTGTTACAGTGAACACTTGGCAAGTGGTGGCCCTGGTTCCCCTGAGGAAGGTGCACTGCCTGCGTTGAGTTAAACTGGCAGGCGCCTGGATTTCCCTGAGCCTTACAGAGAGAAAGCTGGAGTTCAGATGAGGAAACGGGAGTTCCATTAGAAACAAGAGAGACCAGGGGGCGCCTGGATACCTCAGTCAGTTAAGCATCTGCCTTCGACTCAGGTCATGATCCCGGGATCCTGGGATAGAGCCTCGCATCAGGCTCCCTGCTCGGTGGGTGGTCTTCTTCTCCCTCTGCCTAATGTTCCCCCTGCTTGTGTTCCCTCTGTCGCTGTGTCTCTCTCTGTCAAATAAATAAATAAAATTTAAAAGAAAGAAAGAGAGAAAGAGAAATAAAGAAACAAGAGTGACCAAATCCCACTTTCTGAAATTTCACCTCCATTTTTACACAAGTGGAATCCTCACAATAAAGGCAAATCTGATGCCAGGTTGGTCCTGGATTCTCAGCCGAATTTCCTGAATTTTCAGCATGAGGGTTTATAGAATCATCCGCATTCAGTGGCTGAAAGGAACTTAAGATGTACCAGCTATTTCAAAGTTGTGAAGCAGAGACTAAAATAGTTTGAAGCTGAATTTTAAGCCTCTTTTGGCCGGATCAAAGAAACCCAAACTTCTAAAAATACCAAATTAGCTTTTTAAGCATAGTTTCTATCTTTAGCTGGAAAATGTGTGCAGTGTGTGCTCCTGGAGGCTACTTTAATGTAGCCATTGGAATGAGCATTTACCTTGAAAAATGAGGCGTTTAGCCTGTGCTAATAATTAAGTCACTTTCTCTGCCCTTGACCTCGCTCCTCCCTGAGTAAGGGCTCCACAGGACCGTTGGGGCCGCCCACCTTTGCCTTTCTTAGCTCATCCCCATCTTCTCACGGAAGTTAGTTAATGGTATCAGTTATACTTTTGAAAACCTGGGTGAGCAGACATGGGCTAGAACTTTGAGTTTATGTGTCATAAATGAAAATGGATGTTCCTGCTGGGGCATAATCTGAAATATTTGTATTTGGGTTTCAAATGGGGTACATGCTACTCTTAGCAGCAGATTGCCTTTTGTACTTACTGTGCTTGTTCAAATTCAAATTAGCCTTTATTTTCCCCGCAAAACTTGACGGTTGCAGAAAATGGCCCAGAATCCTGTTGAGCAATGCGGGCTGGGTGGCCCGGGATAGACAGCTTGGGGCAGAGCATTTACAGAGAAGTGGCCTTGACTTTCAGCACTTCTATTAAAGACTTTAGAGACAAAGCTCTTTGCCATACCTTGGTGGCCGTGGCCGTGGGGGGAGGCAGCTTTCTGCCTCTGGTCACTGAAGGAAAAACTTGCTCAGCTACACTTAGTTGGGGTACAAGGGCATCATCCAGGGGCCACACTCCCAGGATTGCAGAGCTAGTCTCTGAGAGTAGGACATGGTCTCCCCAGGCCTCTACAGTACGTCTTGGACCTTCACTTTCCTGGTGGGGACTGGCCCTTGGGTCACCTGATCTCCTTGAGGCTGTCTGGGGACTTTGTGTGGGCTCTCTGCCAGTTGTGCCTTGTTAAGGGGAGAGAGGATAAGGGAAGAGACCCAGTGGGGAAAAAAAACGGCCCTGCTTTGTGCTGGTCACTGAGCTGAGCACATGCCCACACATCAGCTAATTAAATCCTCACGACAACCCTGAAGAGATACTTTCTCCATTTTGCATCTGAGGAGACTGAGGCTCAGAGAGGTCCCTGGCCTCCCGGGGCAGTGCTGCTGGTAAGAGCTGATACTGAATCCAGGCTCACCTGCCTCTAAAACCATGTTCTCGCCACTATGCTCTTCTTGTCCTGGTCGTGTTCTATTTTTCAAAAAGGTTTCACAGGTATAACAAGCAAGGCAATGAGGCTGGGAGCTCGTGTCATGGGAAAGGAAGAAGAAATAAGGGGAGGGGAACATTGTGACTAGACCCAAGTTGGGTAACCATCCAATTATGTTCCCAGGCCTTGTATGCTTCATAGTGATAAGAAGTGGTCTGTACTTGATTGTGAGCTTCCCAGCATCCAGTGCAAAGAGGGCAACGAGACAGGTCATGTGGCTCACACTGCCCATCAGCTAAAAACAAAGTATTTTTTTAGGAAAAGCACAGACCCTCTAGTATTGGTAAAAATTTCTCCCCAGATCCTCATAAAGAGGACTCATGTTTTAAATTTTGTTGCTGGTTACCAGGTTCTGGCAACCAAGTGCCATTGGCATGTGTCTTTTTAGTCTTCCCCTAAAGATTTATTTATTTATTTATTTATTTTAGTGAGAGAGAGAGAGAGAGATAGAGAGCGCGAGAGAGAGAGGACACAAGCAGGGGAAGGGGTGTGTAGAAGGAGAGGGAGAGACTCTCAAGCAGGCTCCTGACTCTGCACAGAGCAGAGCCTGACTTGGGGCTCTGCCTCCCCACCCTGAGACCATCACAACCTGAGCCAAAACCAAGAGTTGGCCGCTTAACCGACTGAACCCCCAGGTGCCCGTGTCTTGTAGGTTAATAGAAGTAGCATTACATTGATCTGAAGAAATGAAAGAGAATGAGAGGCCAGTAGTTCGGAGTGTAACCCATTTCTGAAGGTAGAGGCCTGTTTCTGTTGGGGTTTACAGGTGTGGGAGACACATTTTGATTTCAGATACAGGGCAAATGTGGCATATAAAATATCAATCATTAGAAGCAGAGAATTCTCCCTATCTTAAATCGCTTAAATCTCCCTCTTCTTAGGTCCATATTGTTTTGGGACAAGGACTTGGTTTGTAAGAATATTCTTGGCTACAGACAACAGCTTGTGATGCTGTCTGGGTTAAGAGCAGGGTGGGGTGAGGGGCGTCTCACGGAGCCCACAGCAGAACCAGCCTGGAAGAAGGCCTGAGCCCAAGGAGCCCAGGGAGCCCTCTGACCCCTGGCGCACCGGCGCACTCTGGCTCTCCCTTGACCGGCTCTTCCAGCAAGCTGCTCTGCTGACTTGGTGTGCTGGAACATGCATTCATCATCTTGGGTTCAGCCACCAAGAAGAGGAGAGGCCCCTTGCTCCTCACAGCCCTGAGTTTCATTTCTAGAACTTCTGGCCAGGACCCTGGCCCAGGACAGGGCTGCTGTCTCCTTCAGACCGGTGTGCTGTGGCCTGTGGGGGAACATCATCAGGAGAGCTGGCTCCCGGAGAAAAAGGCCTTGGTGTCGCAGGAAACTCCCTGTGTGCAGTCTGCCAAGACGCCCCGGTGGCTGTTGGGAGCGCATTCCCTTCTCCACATTCAGAGATGCGGCCTCCTGCCTTTAAGGAGCCATGACTTCCTATCACCACCGACCTGGACAGCGTTCTCATCAGTGACCTGAAGGTGAAAAGCTCCGGATCTTGTCACTGGCCTGTCCAGCTAGCCACTGCCTTCCTTTATCTGATGCGAAAAATGATAGTTGGGCTTGAGAGGGTTGCTTCTCGGGCAGCCGGAGCCCCTGCTCGTGCACTCTGGGGTACAGAGGGAAGGGAAGCTTACCCCGCTTTGTCCCCGTCCAGGCCCGCAGACCCATCTGGGCTCTGAAAACGCAGCTTTTGGGTTTCAGCGCAGCTGTCTTCAGCAGAGGCTGGGCACCTTCAGATCACCCTTGTGGCCTGAAGTCACCTTGTGCCCTTCCCTGCTCAGCACCCAGGTGACTTCGGCGCTGCCCCCTGGCTCTGTGGCCTGGGCAGGACTCCTCTCAACGCTCATGGCAACCCAGCCCCTGGAAGGCACTCATTTCCTGGGAGGGACTTGCCTCAAGCCCACCCCATCAAGCCGGTGCCAGATCACGGTCTGCTGACCCCGGGGCAGGGCGGGGGGGGGGGCCTCACAGAACCAGTGCCCCCTTTTACTGTGCTGTTTGAATGAAGTTTGGTAGATGTTCCTACAGAAGAATGCACGCTTCTTTAAATGTACACCCACTCAGTTTCCCCAAACCGAACGTGTACTTGTCCTCAACACCAGAGCCAAGAACGTCACCAGCACCCTCAGGGGCCCCTGAGGGTAGAAAAGGTTTTATAGGAAGGGGAGGAGGAAACCTGTCTTTAAGGGTTTGTTCTCACAGGGTGGGCCCGTGCCTACTCTTCATCCATCCCAGATCCTCGTTTTGAAGATTGGGAATCCAACCCAAAAAGGATGAGCGACTTGACCAAGGCCAAGGCCACAGAACCAGGTCTCCTAAAAGTCTCTGTTCTGCGCTCCCTCCTGTCAATAACACCGCCGAGTCTCACTCTTCTCTTTGTCTTTATGGATGGTTAGGAGATGAAATGCCGTATTAATATTTTCAAAACTTCTTAAGAAATTTGAAGTGTTGTATAATGATTAAGATAAAAACTAGGAAATGAGAGCTTTTAATCCCAGCTTACAGGAAATTCTAACTAGTAGGAAATCTAATTCAGGCCGTCCTGGGAAACATCACACGCTCTGAGATGAAAGTCAGCTAAATTGGGATCTAATTCTATAATCTAAATATAGATGTAGATATATTACAGGTTGGCCTTTTCAGCTCGGGAGAGGATCATTCACTTTAAAAAGTGCCTTTTGTGTCGAAGACAGGAGCTGCTGGCCACTGTGACAGCTCAGATGAGCAAGGGGCCTTACTTTTTGATTCCTTAGGCATCCTTAAATTTTCCAGTAAGAATACATTTGTACATTATGTGCGTAATAAACAAATGGGAAAGACAAGAGGGAAGATGGAGTGTTTTCACGTCCTCGGGTTCAGCCGCCGAGAGGGAGACTTCTGGGTGTGGACGGGGGAGGTTTTCCAGCGCCGTTGGCCTTCCCTTCGATGGCGACTGTGCAGCTGCCTCCCCCGATCCACGGGACGCAGAGACTCTCTGGAGTCAACCAGCTGTTGGTCTCTGTATGGCAAGAGCTCTTTTATTTAAAAAGTGTTCTATTACAAAATTAACGTGCTCATAAAAACAAAACCACTTACAGACACGTATTACATTAAAAAAAAAATGTGAAGTCCCCCCTCTGTGTCCCCCATTCCAGAGGTCACCACTGTTAATTACCTAGTGTATGTGTATTTAGTTTGATTATTGTTCTTCCCTATCAGATTGTAAGGGCTGGGATCCTCTTCCCTTGTGTTTACCGTGGTAACTCAAGCACCAAGAAGAGTGTGTTGCGTACAGTAAGTGGTGCATAAATACCTGTAGAATGAACCCAGCAGCTGCGGGCATCTTTGTTCATGGGTCCTTGACCCCTGGACAGCTGTTACCTATGGATGGATTTTTCGGTGTGAATTTGCTGGGCCATAGCGCTTGCCTGTGTTTCCCTTGTGCTGGTTCTGCCAGTTTGGGGTCAACATGGTGCCCTCAGTTGTCACACCTCGCCAGGGCACAGAAAAGACAGTGGGACTGTCCTTTTCCTCACAGCCTCGCCAATACTGGATACTTGTCAGTTGTTACATTCTCCACTAATAAAAAAAATAGATTGGCTTAAGTTCACATTTCCTCAGTTGACAGTGAGGTTGGCTGTCCTTTGGCGTGTCTGGTAACCCGTGGTATTTGTGGCACAAATCCACTGCCCATTTTTCTAGTGGGTTGCTTGCTTTTTCTTCTTGGTTCTTCCTGGTTTTTAGAGAATGTGGTATTAATTCTTTGTCCCTTCTGTCTCGTAGATATTTCCCCTAAATCTATCATTTGCCTTGTAAATATAAATATTTTTTTAATATCCTCATAGAATAATGGGAAAGTTCTGGTTTTTCTTTTTCTTTTCTTTTCCCTTAAAAAAAATTTTTTTTAAGATATTTATTTATTTGACAGAGAGAGAGAAATCACAAGTAGGCAGAGAGGCAGGCAGAGAGAGAGCGGGAAGCAGGCTCTCCACTGAGCAGAGAGCCCAACTCAGGGGTTTATCCCAGGACCCTGGGATCATGACCCGAGCCAAAGACAGAGGCTTAACCCAGTGAGCCACCCAGACGCGCCCCCCCCTTTTTAAAAATTTAACAGCAGTTTTGTATATATGGTATGAAGTGTAGAGATCTATTTTTTCCAAGTTGGATAGCTAATTTTCCCAGTGCCGTATTCTTTTAAATACTCTGAATAAAAGAGGAAAAAAAAAAGGTTTGTCTTTGAGAGATGGGGATCGTGAGCCAAAAATATGCATAGCAATTTTAATTTAAAAACCCAGACTGGAGCAGGAGTTTGAAATGAATTTCCCCTAAAAGCCAAAACTTGGAGAAGTGCTAGCCCGAGGGCTTTCCAGAGAGCTGTAACCCCGCATTCCTGCCATCAGCTTCACCTTTTCTGTCCCTTTTTCAAGCAGCCATTAAGGATCTGATGACTAGTGTGACTGGGGCAGCGTTTTGGCATTTAGGAGGCACGGTGTAATCACACAGACTGAAAAACTTTTACATTCGCATCGGTCCATCATGTCTCGTTCCGCCGTTGGTGCATGAATCCCGCGTGCGGCTCCGTACTCCTGTCCTGCGCATCACACTTCAGGGGAAACAGAAGTCACCATAACTCACATTACAGAGAATTGTTTAAATTAGACTTGGTTCCCTTGAGTGGATACTGAAACTAGAATTTGAATATGCTTTTCCTTTCCGGCGTTTCGCTTCCTTTTAACCCACACAGCTCAGATCCTTCAGCCGCCCCGCTCTCCCGCCCCCGCTGCTGCCCCGTCCCTCCGTCCCTGGGCTGCGGGGGCCCCCCCCCCTCGTGCACCTGCGCCAGGCTCTGCCCTGCACGCCTCTCCCTGGCTCTCCCGGGAGTCCCTTGTCTGCAGTCTTTATCCAATGACGGGCACACATCGTCTCATGTTGTTTCTCCTTTTCTACCTGCCTGCACAGGCTGGAATGTTTGTCCCAGCAGAGCAGGGACCATCTTTGGTCATTCCGCAGCTGTACCTCCAAGCCCCCAGCGTGGAGCCTGGGACATAATAGGTGCTCAGTACATATCAGTCAACGAGCTGGCTGGACATTCTTGTGGGCGGAATCATGGCCAATGATTACAAGTTACAGAGGGGCTACCCGCCCTTTCCCATAAAGCCGGGAGTGCCCGTTTAATTGGCAAGGAACTTGACTCCTGGACGAGCTGTACAGAAGTAAGCTCTCAGAGGTGGAGTATTTTTACTACCCAGAAAATGTTCCAGGTGACAAGTAGGGAGACACTGGCGTGCCCTAGCCTGTGAGGCTGGGAAATTGGGTTCTGGGTTGGAGGAGCAGGCCGGGGCCCCACAGGCCAGGCTGGTGGATGGGCTGCTGTGCAGAAGAGGGGCTCTCGCCCTGAGCAGGTCGTCACACATGGAGGCAGAGACAAGCTTGAATTTGTGCTTGACAGTGTCCATGTTGGGCAAAAGCCCAAGCTGATGAAACAGCATGAAAAATTGATGTTATTGGATTTTGAATTGCAGTTAGATAAGTCGTGGTGTTAATTTTATCAGTATACTATTATAAACCAAGTATGGGGTTAAAAGGATCACTTCTAGGGTCTTACCCAAGTAACAGTAACTCAGAAAGAGCTCCAAATAAAAAGGCTCCTGGGATTGACTCCCAGTGCTCCTTAATCAGCCTGTGCGTTTGGGCAAGATTCTCCACCCTCACTCACTGGGCCCAGGTTTCTTCTGTCATGGTTCAGTTGTTCATTCAGGGGCTGTGTTTTGAGCCTTTGTGGATGCCAGGCCCAGTGGGAGGTGATAGGGTACAGTGAGCTGAGTCCTAAGTCCAGCCTGAAGCTCGAAGCAAGCTCAGGGACTAGCAGGGTTGCCCCGGGTCAAGGATGTTGTGATTAACATCATAATAAAGAGAGGGCTGCCTTCTTGCCCCCTCCCAACAAGATGATTTTACAGAGTAAGAACTTCTGCATCAACAGATCTGACCAGGTCTCTACCTGGCACTGGAGCGGAAAATGACAAGGCAGAGGAAGTGGTAGATTGGTCCCCAGGCAGGTGCTGAGACTTGGGCTTCTCCCCTCTTCTGACCCAAGGGGCAGCTGCTGTGATGTTGACAGCTCTGTATGTTCACAGCCAGCCAGTCCTCAGGGTGACCCTGTGACCCAGGAGGGCCCAGAAGCCTCTGCTCCTTGTGTGGTGTACAGGGCTTTCTCCCCAAGATGTGCGCACAGACCCTTTCTCTCCTCTCCCCGGATCCGGCCTCTGTGTACAGTTTTCTAGGTATTTCACGCGAGAATTTTTGTTCTCAGTTTTTTAGCCACCAGTTTGCATGTTGCATCTTGGAATTTTGAAAATAAAGGGGAAATCAGTGTGTGAACATCGAGCTTGTCCTAGGGGGCGCTGTGGACACCCCTCACTTGGCATGGAGCAGAAAAGGGTATCTCTGTGACTTGAACACTTGTCTGCTTCTTGAATCCTGATCCAGGACCGTGGCCCCCCACCCACCCCCTTTACGTGGCTATGTTTTCTCTGCTGCATTCAACTGTCCTGTGACACGTTACCTGTCTATTCATCACCCGTCTTTCCCCGTTAGGACCTAAGTTTCATGAACACAGAAACCTGTTTGGCTTCCGTATCCACCGTAGTGGTTGCCATGTGCTGGGCCTTGGAATATTCTTTGAACAAATGATCAGTATCGAGTCCAAGCTCGGAAAGTTACTCTGGCCTGAGCTCCACAGAACCGCGGCTCCATCAGTGGCCGAACGAGGGTGGTGAGCCATTCCCAGGAGGGGCCCTCAGTCACTCTCTTTGACAGATGCGTGTTTATTAAAATTATATCTAGAGGGTTCTCGGTGGTATTTAAACTGGGAATGCAAATGTCAGGGAGTCTGAGGGCTCAAGTCCCGACTCTAAGGAAACCTGGGATGTTCCGCCTGGTCACTTATGCAGGAGGGAAAGTCGACCATTGTTTCCTGTATTCACCAGAATGACCTGGAGTTAAGAAAGTAGTAAAAGAAAGAAAACCAAATCCGGAGAGGTTAGGCAAGTATATCTTTGCAGGTATCTTCTTGCCTGCTGATCGCTGGATTTTCTCCTTACCTGCATTTCAGGCTAAAAGGTATGACTCAGCTGTGGCCAGTAACGCACCAATAAAAAGTAGTTTGCCCTTGGAGCTTTCTCTTCTTCCAGAGTTGGCAGTGCTGACAGCGTCTGCAGGAAGCAATATGCGGCTGGGTCGGCTCTGCACTTTTGGGTGAAGGAGCCCACGCACAGTGGCTGCTGACCTTGACCTTCGTCTCTCTCGGCTGCACCGCGGACACCACGGTCCCTGAAAACGCTCCCATCTCCTAGGCCGCGCAGGACGGGAGCAGCCCTGGAGTGAGCGTCAGGAGAAGGGAGGGAAAATCACAAGGTCTCTTGAGTTTCCTCATCTGCAAAACAGGGAAAGCGTTTAATTCTCTCCCCGGGTGGTGGTGACAGGGGACCCAAGGAGGTACACGCCCGACCGCGTAGTGGATGGCACTGTGCCCTGCCCACTTAAGGCGCTTTCTTACCAGCTAGTCCGCTCATTCGTGCAGCCAGTAGTGACGGGTAGCCCACCTCGACAGGAAGGAACATTACACAGCCACTAAACCCCGAACCGTGAGCACTGGTAAGAAGTGTGGGGACACGTATGTAGAGTGCTGGCGAGGCAGGGCCGCTGTGCTGGCAGGAGGTCAGAGACTGTGGCCAAGAGAAGAGAGTCCTCCTGCGGATGCAGGATGCATTATGGGTGTTCTGAACACAAACTCTTCCTTGAATGCTGTTCTGGGTGTTCTCCCTAAAACAATGATTCTGACGGTGGCAACCTCCGTCTTAGAAATTAAACCTTGAGAAAAAAACAGAAAAGTATTTGTGCAGAACTCAGCCAAGTGCAGCCTCTTGCTTCTTCCCCCGGGGAGCCCACCCTGCTACCTCGGGACACACACCCCACACCCCCGGGCTGCTGTCCCTCCCTCTGCGGGCTGAGACTTTAAGTCTCTTTGTGCCCCTGATGCCCCTGGCTTGCTGCTGTTGGAACAGTTACTTCCGTAACTGGCCAGTAGACTGTAAGGTGCTGGGTATGGACCCCCATGTCTTATATCTTTTTATTTCCTTGTTGGTTAGCACATAGCACTCCCAGGAGTAGGATGAGTGGGTGATTCACCTTCCTAAACCTGTTTCCTAATCTGTGAAGTGTACCCACCCTACAGGATGGTTCCGAGACAGAGGCACATAAAAATCTCAGTGTGGGTCCCTGAGCACAATGGGCGCTCAGTAAATACTTTCTTACATCGTTTGTGGCTTTTCAGGTATTTCTTGTGCTCAGATTGTTTGCTCTATAAAAAATTGCTTGCAGTAAGACCCTGCCCTGGACTCTGTTTTCACTAAACTGCTTTATGAGTGTCCCACGGGACTGGGTTTGGAAGGCCCTCCACTCCCTGAGCCCCACTTTGAAAATGGCAGCCCACATGGCGCAGGCCCCACGGTGGGAGGCGGCCCCCGCCTGGGAAAACTAGACGGCAGTGAAAAATGCCGGAGGTGGTCGGCATCCACAGAACCTGGTCGTAAAACTGGCACGTTCTCAGTACAAAACAAGCACTGTTAAAAATAAAACGTACAAGAAGAAATACATTTGAATACGAGGGCACTGCAAACAGTTTCGCAAGGTATTAAGATCGCATTAATCTTAATTTTATTATATATTAAAGTTTCTAACTTCAAATAATGCAGTTTTCGTTGTTTTAAAATGTCTGAGAATTATAGAGCTATTTGGTGTGGCTGTCAGGCAAGGACTCCTGCCATTTATTGGGGCCCTGGTTTTATTTAATAGCCAGATGAATGGAACAGTTAATAAAAGAAATACTGCTTTATTCCCTGACATTTATGTCCTTGGTTTCCAATAAAGAATTGAAATTATGAATAGTTGATGGTTTAAATTGATGTTTTATGTTGAACGCTAGCTATAATTTGCCCTCTGAGGATTGTAATACCGAGAAACAGATGGTTTTTCACAGTAACAAATTGCTATGTGTATACAGTCTATAGTCTTGGCTTTCAGATACTTTCACCTTCGGTTCCGAGCCGCCCTGCTGCTGGCAGGCCAGGGGAGATGCCACGGCGCTGGGAAGGGCTTGCCGCGCTGGGGGAGACACATCCAGGCCCCCAGGGTTCGGCTGGCAGTTTAGATTGTTATGTGGACATGCCTCTGCTGCAGCCGGTCCCTGCAGCCGGGCCAGGAGGAGCGGCCTGCCTTGGGAAGCCGCTCCTCCAAGGTCACGGCGGCAGCTCTGCATGGGGCATGCGGATGCCATGGGCGCTGCAGACCTCACAGCTCAGCAGCGGGCGGCGAATGAAGTGCGGCGGAGGTCACTGCGCTTTGTGGGCACCCCTGCAGTGCGGAGGTTGAGAGCTCAGGCGCTGGAGCCCCGTGGCCTGACCACCACTGGCCAGCCAGGTGACCTGGGGCAAGTTTCCCAGTCTCTCTTTCCTTGTCCGTAAAATGTGAATGACGGCAGGAGCCGCCTCCTTGTCGGGGGAGTGAATGCGACGTTCCCATGAAACAGCACTGAGAGTGGCGCAGGGTACAGAGTACGGTGCCCAGTAAATACTGGGCTGGGGAGACAGAACTTACCAAGCGGGATGAGGGAACGTGGTTGTTAGCATTACAGAGCTTCCTCGTTCGTCAGGGCAGGTGCCCATACGGGTTCTTGAAACGGCAGTGCAGGAGGCCTGCAGAAATGTACTTTCTAGAATGTTCTAAAGACACACGGCTTCCCTGGAGTGAGGCCCCTGAGCAGGAATGCTCCAAAGCGTCTCTGCTGTATCGGCCCCTGAGGCACCCTCCCGGGAGGAGGACCCAGGCAGTCGTGGGCCTGATGGCCGCCAAGCCTGGGGAATCTCCCTCAGAAGCGTGGAGCTTGTGAAAGTGTTGAAATGTGAGGCAGAGTCCCCGGTAGCGCTTTCGGATAGAAAGTGGTGCCCGGTTGTATGTGTAATTTTGCACGAGTGATAATAACGCTCTGTAATTGCCATTAATAATGATGCACGAGGAGTTGGATCTTAATATTTTTGTGAAATTTCCTCCATTGACGTTGGTGGTTCTCTCTTCTCCGAAAAGAATGTTGAATTTAGTGTTTTGCCTTGTTTAGTTTTGTTCTGAGAGCTTGTTTTCGGAGCATCTATTTGTTACTTAGACTGCAAAGCTCTTTTCCACGAGGAAAGAAACTATAAAAGTGTTTGAACTCCCGACTGATTGAACAAAAAGACCTATTCATCTCATGACTCATCCAGGAGAAAGCTTGCAGCACTTCCTGAACACCTCTTGTGGGCCGCACTTATCCCCTTACTCGATCCTCCCAAGGAGGAGAGCCAGGGCCCCATCGCCGTGCTGGTGCGTCACAGAGCCTGGATCCCAGCCGGCCTCTGTCGCAGAGTCCCCGCTGTCCCTCTGCCTCTGTTGCCTCCTTAAAGGATCCAGACGGAGCGAGCACTTGTTAATCTTCAAATTGGTGTGAACTGGTGTCGGTTTGGAGATGAGACGTAGAGGAGTACAGAGAGCTCACTCCAGACCCTCCTGCTTAGAGCACAGGTCTTTTAGGACCTCTGCCCCGGCAGGAGCATGAGGTTATCGATCTCGGGTGGTCTCTCGCTAGCATGGAGCTGGTCCTCCTTCAGCTCCTTCAGCATCTCCCAGCTGCCTGCAGGACAAGGCTGGCTCCTTCCGACTCCAGGTGCCAGCCCGTCTTCCAGCCCTGCGGACCCGCGTGCAGTCCCCAGCCCGTCCCCTCCTGGCCACTGCCCCCACCTTGCTCTGTTCATCCCTGCGCTTTGCTCACAGCTCAGCTCTGCCTCCTTCCCCCGTGCACGATGCCTCTGAGGAATGCCCGTGGCCCTCGAGTGGGGTCGGGCATGCTCCTTCCCGGGTAGCTCACCCCGTCCCAACACAGAGCCCCGCCCGTGGCGGGCGCCGCGCACGGAGCGAGGATGGGTGGGAGCTGTGGGGCACGCGACAGGTGCTGCTTTCGTCCCAGTCGTGAGGTTCGAGAGGTGGCGGGATGCCGTGCGCAGTCACGTAGCGGCAGTAGTCACTGACCGATGGTCCTGTCCTCCAGCGGAAGAAACGATAAATGTAGCAGCTGTGCTGGTTGCCAAGTCTGCTGTCGCGTAGAGTCGTGTTTCAGCACCTTTGAAAAAATTTTTTTAATTAAAAAGAAGTTTGGCTTATGAGTGTGAGGGGCCTTTATCCAGATGTCTCCACGTGACAGTGGAGCCCCCTTGGACTCCCCTAGGAGAAGCAAGGACAGGGACAGCGTCTTCCTTGGTCACCGTGGTGTCCTGGCCCAGAGCACGTGCCTGAGGCCCCCTGGTGACTGGAGGCTGATCGGGGACTCCGGTCAGTGACGGGTCTGACAGAACACAGGAGAGTCATGGAATCGGTCTGGCGCCCTCTTATTCCTCACACAGACGATAAACAAATATGTGGCATATCGTACATTGGAAGTAAGTTCAAAGTAACTATTGACAAGAAAAGCCAAGGTCAGAAGAGGTGGATGTCTTGTTGGCAGAGGTTGTTGCCCACGAGTCAGCCCTGGCGGCTCCAGTGTCCCAAGCTCATTCCTCACAGCCTGTATCGTCTCAGTGGGGGGCTGCAGTGGGAAATGCAGGCTGAACCCTGAAGTTCTTGGGGAGCTGCGAAGGAAGGGTCACCCTCCCCGCCTGTGACAGCTCGAAGCTCTCTTTGTGGTGCCTGCACCTCAGTGGGCCTTAACTTGCCCGAAAACCCTCCTTCGTCAGCTGCAGCCCTCCCTCCCAGCTGAGTCAGCACCAGCGTCTCCTGTGTACCTCCTGCCTCAGACCTCTCCCCAGGCCTCACGTCTGCACTGCAGGCTTTCTGTCACTCCGAACTCCATAGCCCAGCTCACGCATCCTCCTGTCCCTCGTGTGGCCTGGCTCTGGGAGGCGGCCTGGCCAGCCCGCCCTGTCCCCGTTGTCATGCTCATGATCTTGCCTGCCTCTCCGGGCTTTTGAAAGGAGGCCTCCACACCCTGACAGGCACCCTGGGGCTCTCTGTGATGATGGATCCCACGCCCCAGTAACCAGACAGACTCAGCCGTTGCCCAAGGGCCGCAGTCTCTCTGCGGTTTAGACACTGGGGTGCCCTCTGGAAGCGAGGGCTCCCACGTTCTGGTGCCTTTGGGCCTGCTCGCCCTTCTCTTTCTGTCTGCCGATAGCCTGCCCCTCTTCCAAGGTCCAGCCTGGCTGCCTGCCCTGCCCCTCTGTGACCTTCCCAGGCCCCCTTCCCTCCCGCTGTACCTTCCTCACTCTGTCCCGCCTCCGTGCGTGCCGAGGGCCCCGCTCCTCCAGCAGAGTCAGAGACCCTGAGTGGTGTCAGATCCCACATGGTCCCCCCGCTGGCACCTCACCTGGGGTTTTGCCTGGGCCAAGCAGTGGTAACAATGACGATAAGAGTGGGAGTGGTTGCTGGCTTTATGTTAGGCCTGGTGCTCCATGCTCCACGGCCACTGTTTTATATAACTCACAGCATCGCGGGGTGGGGTGGGGGTGAGTGACTGTATCTTGATTTCACAGATGGGAAAACACAGGCTCAGAAGCATTAGGAAAGTTTCCAGGCTCTCCCCAAAGGTCACAGGGCTGCCAAGGGGCAGAGCCCAAGCTCAAGGCCACACCTGAGCTTTCCACCGCTGGCCATGCTTGGCGTGAAGTTAGCTAATGGTCCTAGAATTGAAGAGTTTGAAGGCCCTTCGGGGGTGATGAGGCCCAGCGCTGTCGCCTGCTGGAGGCTGAGCCTAGTGCCGAGTCGTCCTGGGTGCGCGCAGTGGGCGGGAGGCACAGCTGGCAGGTGGGGACTGTGTCCTGACCCCACCCTGATTTCCTCCAGCTGTTCACATTCTCAGCTCCTCCGTCACCCCCACCCCCAGGGGCGTGGAAGGCAGGAAGACAGCTGCATGGGTAGATGGGGGTGGACTGTGACCCCTCCGTAGAAGACACTCAGGATGTCTCTCTGCACATGCTTTCCGTGGCTCTGATTTGTATACGGGTCCCCGTGTTCTGGGAAGTAACTAATGAAATGCCAGCCTCATCCCGGTGGAGACAAGACACATTGGAGAGGGCTGAGAGGTGGAGGGCAGTTCCTCAGCCCCAGCCCTGCTGGGAAGAGCACCAGGTACGGAGTGCAGTTATATAAGTTCCATTTGTCATTCGTGCCTGCTAAAAATCTGCCCCAGAACCTCTCCAAGTACATGTTGTCATGTCCCCTCCGACAGATGAAGAACTGTCAGTTTAGCGAGAGATCCTATTTGGCCTTGTTCTTCCCTTTAGTAGATGGTGCTGGGGCCCTCAGGTTTGGGGTTAGAATAACATCTGCATGCAAATAAGAGTCAACGGGGTACATGGAGACAATGAACTTGAAAGGAGACAAGATAAGTAAAGTAACTGCTAAATGTAGTAAAAAGCAGGACTTCCCCTGCGTGTGGCTGGGGAGAACCGCAGGCCGTGTTTCTTCCCTTATTCTCTCCCTGCTCTTAGCCTTTGCATCCAGTCATGCCACTGACCGTCACAGGATAAAGTCCGCACAAGGATTTCAGAATCCCCTTTTTCCCCTCACTGAGCCTAGTCAGTGCTTTTTGAGCCTCCCAGAGGAGAACTTGTCAGGCGGTCAGGGTGCTGTGAAGGCAGTGACCCCGCCCCCTCCCCGCCCCCACCCCGCACAGATGGGCAGCACTTCCCTGGCCGGCTCATGAGATCCAGCACTTCTGGTTTCATATCATTAAAAAAAAAAACACGTAAGAAAACAAGCAGTGGAAACACAGTGGCGCTTGAAACAAACCGTGGGTTCTCCCTGCCACCACGGGCAGGACGGTTGAAGTGCTCCACAGTGGCAGCCGAAAGGTTGGACCCAAGGGAAGCCAGGCACCCGGGCTGAGTGGCCGAGGTCCTCCCCGAGACAGCAGTTGTGGTCTGTGTCCCAGGTAAGCGTGGACGCAGTCACAGAGGGTCACGGGAGGAAACCCCTCTGCTGGCATGGAGGGGATGTGACCAGCCAGTGAGCTGGGTGCCGGTGGTCACCTCACCTCATACGCTGCACATGGCTGGTGGGTCCCCAAGGCCCAAGCAGTGTCCTCGCCACACGCGAAGTGCCCAGCAAGGGGGGGCCTCAGTACATGTTTATAAACTGAAATAGACATTTTTCAGTTGGCCATGTGGCCCACAGGGGGACACTGATTTAGGTCTCTTAACTCAGCTTGGCTAGAGTGGTAAACTCATATACGAAGAAGCAATATCTGATGGCCGTGGCTGCATCTGGAAGGTGGTACATCAGACTCTTGACAGGTTAACAGGACTTTGCTCTTGTATCATTTGAGGGGTTTCTTTGTTTACAGCAATTATATACTGTTAGAAAGTAAGGTAGTTCCACTCTCAGTAGGGAATAATACCATATGTATAAATATATAATAGCCCCAGTCTTCAGATCTGGGGAACCCCTGGCCACCCCGGGTTGGGCCGGGCTTGCTGTGCCTACCCCAGGCAGCTTGGGGTTTCATCTCCCTGGGCTTTAGCTTGTCCCTCTGTGGAAACGAGGGCTGGCCCCACGTCCTTACCTTCCCTGGTGTTCTCTGCCTCACGTCTGGGGACAGCTGTTCTGCTCCAGACAGTACAATTGGCTGGTCCACGGCAGGTGCGGAGGGATGCAGAAGACGGGGTCACAGGTCAGAGATGGGGGCTGAGAGCTGCAGTGGCTCCAAGCAGGGGGAGTGTCTGGGGTGCTCTGGGGGTGGCTCCAAGGCCTCCTGGGGGGAGCACTCACGGGTCCATTTCGTGGCGTGTCAGAGGCCTGTTGGTGCGAGGAGGAAGCTAGTGGCCACTCCGCGAGACTGTGCTGTCGTTTGCTCACTCACAACTCCGTTCCCGCTGCACGCCCGTGTGGGCGAGAGGGAGCAGCTTCTCCACTTCCAGCTGTGTAGCCTGCATCGGTTCTAATCCTGTCCCAGCACTTTGCTCAGGACTTCCTGGCCATCTTCCTCTCCTCACTGCCCACTGTGTCCCTAGTCTCTTCCTCTGGCCTTGGCCATTGTCTCTGGACCGTGTCTCCAAGTGCAGAGGACACATTCGGGCCTTGTCTTAAGCATCCCTCCCTTGGCTTCCATGACCACCGCTGCCTGGTCACCTGAGGTCCCCGCTCTCCATCCCCGTGGTGCCTGCACATCTGTTTAGCAGGCCGGGCCGTGCCGAGAGCGCCACTTACTCTCTCTGTCCTGCAGCTCCCAAGTCCCACCTGCTCTGGATCCATTGACCCAGTGCCCTCGCGCGTCAAACACAGCGTGTCCAAAGCCAGCGTAGTCCCCTCCGCCTGCTCGGGCTCGCCCCCTCCCCGGTGGTGGCTGCATCGCCCACTGAGCTGCTCCAGCCTGCAGCCTGGGAGCGACTGCAGGACGCTCCCCTCCCTCATCAGCACCTTAGCCGGGCTCCCCGAGTTTATCCCCCCAGGGCCTTGGCTTCATGCATTTTTCTCCCCGCACCTTAGTAGTAACCTTTATTTTATTTTTTATTATTTTTAAGTTTTATCTAGAGCCCTGCTGGTAGGAGGCTAGCAGCAGTCTCTCTGGGATGGCGTGGTCGGCCTGGCGCATCTTTAGCTGACTGCCTCCGCCTTCTCTGTTGTGGCCTTCAGGTACCTGTTGGTTTTCTGCCTCCTGAGGAGGGCACAGAGGGTCTTGGTTTAGGTTTTAGAGGGCATTGAAGAACTCGTTTATCTAGAAGAGAAACAGTAGAAACCCGGGTGCCTGCCTTGGACCCAACCTCATTATTGGGAACTGTGAGGGATTGGGGTTTCCAGTGCCCCCAACCCCCCGTCCCTGGCTCCTGCCATTTTTCTTGGATCACTTGGGAAGCCACCTCACATCCTCCTGAGAGGGAGCCGCAGTAGATTATTGACTTCTCCACAGGGGCTCCAGAAAACATTCTTTGTATATGAAGAAACCATGCGCGGTGACAGAGTATGCTGCTTACCTCATCAGGTCCTTCCTGTTCTTTCTGTTGTTCTTCTAAAAAATTAATGAGTCTGGATCTCTTCTTACAAGTCAACACCATCTGAACCTGCTTGGCTTAAATTAGGGCCTTCGGCCTCTTGACTAAACGACCCTAATCGAATCTCTCTGCACTAAGGGTCACGTGTGACAAAACATGGTCAGAACTTCTGCTAACTCTTTGCCTGGGAAGGGATTTGGGTCACAGAATAGAAACACAGTGCAGAAAAGGACCCTGCAGACCGTCCTAAAATGGCTTTAGCTTGTGGTTGTCAAGGATTCGATTTACTTGTACAAAACTCTTGTTGATGTTTGAGAAGCACGTTGGCCTGGCTCCGGTCCCGTCGGCAAGACGACACCCTGGTGAACGCGGAGCGATTTGTGTTTATGGGGACTTAGCAGATTGGCGGGTAGTTTGCAGTCAGCTTGGCAGTGCTGATTCGTATTTATCCCCGAGCTGCGGGGCCATCTGCCTATTTTACATTTTGGTGGAGATGTCTGACCTTCTCGTGGAGGAGAACTCCCAGGGAGGCCGTGCCTGGGCGGGTGGCCAGAGGGTGACCGGGCACCCCCTGGTCGCTGTCCTCCGCTCCGGGTCGCGCTGGGAGACAGGGCAGAGGGAAGGCTGCTCCCTGGGGGGCCCTGTTGCCCTCAAGGCCAGCTGCCCCTGGAGGAGTCCCCACTCTGGGCCTGGGGGTGGACGGCAGCCCGGCCCTCCAGCAGCAAGCCCCGGCTGCTCAGGCGTATTGCATTGAGTCTTTTTTTTCTTTTTTTTTCCTGGTTCGTCTCTGTGTCGCCTGGCGTGACCAAGCCTGGAGGGGCCCCGGGCAGATCTGAAGGTGGTGGGACCAAAGCAAACACACAAGGGGAAAAAATGAATGATGATCCCCAAATGCAAAGCTGTCGTTGTGACTCCCTCCCTCCTTTCCCGGCATCCTTTTCTCCTCCTTTCTTTCTGTAGCTTGTTGATACAGCCCCATCTCCTCTTTCTCCTCTACTGTGGCCTTGTCCTTATCTTGCCCTCCGACGTCCACCCTCTTCTGTGTGCCTGCTCAAAGCAGCCTCCTCTAGAAACTTCTCTGACAGGCTCACCTAAACAGGGCCACCCCTCCCAGGATCGCTCTTTGGCACTGCCCTGGGTTGTCCATATCTGGGCGTTTTCTTATTTCCTCCCCATTCTGTAGACAAAAAGAACAGACTCGTGGTTAGGAAGCTGTTCAAAGCCACCCAGCGCATGAGTAGAGGAAGCCTGCCAGGTGCAGCTGAGCACCCCAGCTCTGGGGCAAGGCTTTGCTGACAGACCTCGGCTTCTCCCTTCCCAGGACGGGATCTCAGGGAGGGTTCACTGTGGGTCAAAGTGTCTGGTCATCGGGCCGACCGCAGCCAGCGCTGCTGGGCCCTGCAGCAGAACCACAGAGCGGTTCTTACCAGCCTGGCCTCCAGCCCCAGCCTAGGGAGTCCCCGAGCCGCCCGAGCGTGGCTCCTCAGCTCCATTACTGGTCTTAAACGAATGCTTTTCGCAGGACTCCCGCTGTGGCCGTGCACCCTCCCACTCCCCAGCACCCCCACCCTGGACTGGCACGCGGCCAGGTCCTATGCCATGACCCTGAGTAAAGATTGCCCAGCCCTTCCCCTTGTTTCCTGGGCGTCTGGAGTCCCCGCTGTGGAGCTGAGCCTGGGATGCGTGGATGAGGCAGCCACTTCCTGCCCCCCACCCCCCGCGGGGGTGCCCCAATACAGGACAGACCCCTGCCGAGGGTCCATCCAGCACTGCCTGGAAGGCACCTGTCGTCTTAATCTACCACCAGCCCTGCTTGCCGGGGGAGAAGCAGCTCTTGTTTGGGCCCGTAGGGTTTCAGGAAGGACAGAAAGGGAGGGGTGGCTTTCTGGACTTCAGTCTTCCTGAGAGTAAACTGATCCCTGGGGGGCAGGAAACTGGCGTTTTGGAACCAAAGAGCACAGCCTTGGCACATGGTCCCCAGCTGCCCTGGTGGGGCGGAGGGCCCCGCTTCCCAGGACGCCCCGCAGCGCCTGCAGCCAGAGAGCCCTTCCTCAGCTCCATGTCCACGTCCAACTCTTTCTCCCTCCTTTTCTGAAGTCAAGGGCATGAGAGCTAAAGGCCCCTGAGCTCTCAGGTTCATGGCCGGGCTTTGAAGTCCCTTTCTCCTTGGCCCTTGGGCGGCAGTGTTTCCCTCCATCAGGCCGGCCTGCTCGAGGACAGCCCAGCCCCCCAGCTCCCTCCCCGTTCTGCGGTTCTGCACGTTCGGGAAAGACACTTTGGCCTCTGTCGCACGCCATCAGGTGCTATATCTCGGGACATCTGCTGTCCCCAGGCCAGCTTGAATCGGGTGAGATCTGATTGTTGGGAAGGGGGATGGGGCCAGTCCCTAGGGCGTGAGTTGGGTGTGAGTCCTGAGAAGCAGCTTGCCCCTCCTCTCCTGCAGGCTTCCCCTCCCCCTGGCCTTGGCAGGAACCTGCTGGCCACGCCTGCACGTGGCCCTTTGAACTTCACAGACCACGTGTCGGAAGATTCCTTGGAGATCTCTGTTCTCCAGCAAATACACCAGCTTGGGAGCTGCATTCCTCTGATTTATGTTGGCTCTGTCCAGACAGCAGGATTGCCACTGCTTTGAGAGAGCACCCCACAATTAGAGTGTTCGAGCGTGGTTTCTGCTCCATTGAGGCCCGTGACAAATTGCCTGAGAAGACCCCCTGACAGAGGGTGATGGGTTCATCTGTAGCAGGGCCACTCATGGCCCAATTGCTTCCAAGATTACCCTTGGCCCAGCGGTCCTTGCGGCCCCGTGAGTGGTCCGGCTGCCTGGTTTAAGATTACTGACAAAGACACTGAATTGGATCGAGTTTAAAACTCCATCGCTTTTGAAGTTTTTTGGTTTGGTAAGAAAATGAAATCCTTTGTCCCAAGCCGGGGCCTGGTGGTTTTGTCCATGTCGTGTGAGCGTGTTTTAAAGAGTCTCTATTTTGAGCCTTTTGGAAATGCAGCTGCCCTGACTTGAGACACATGTGTCTTAAGCTCATTTCCCGATGTTAGCACCAAAATAGAAATCGGACTCTGTCTGCAGTATTTCTTGCAGGCAACTTGTCAGTGAAACTGCTTCCAAATGTTCTCCCGAGTAGGCTGGTTTGACCCAACCTCTTTCTCATGCTCGTGTGCAGGCTGCCGCAGAGCGTGTCCCGCCGCTTTCCACGCGCCCCGGACCCCCTTCAGCCAACTGTTTACTTGGTGGGGTGTGCTGATGGGTTCGGGGGAGTGTTTGGCAGTCTCTAGGGCAGGATATTTTTAAATGTTTTGCTTTCGACCGACGTCCTGCAGGCTTCGCTTGGCGAATTCGTGGGATGGCTTGGGGTCTTTTAAAAATGGCTGTGCATGCCCGCCTGCCAGACTCAGGCTGGAGGGGGGCCAACTGTGGGCATTTGCCTGGGGTGCTCCCAGTAGCTCCAGTTGACCGCTCCCCCATGAACCAGATTGTTTAGTTCGGGAGTTCCTGTCTTCTAACTGAGCATCTCTCGTCTGTTTGGCTGAGACTTGCAGGGGTTGGGGGGTGGAAAGTGGAATGCTCTTTCTCCACCTTCAAGATCTTTAATAAACATTTGTAGTAAATGTGCCAGGAATGGAAACACCCAGAAGTCACAGCCCAGCCCGCAGGGCGCAGGGGGCTCTCCAGGGGTCTCAAACCTGCAAACAGGGTGTCTTGGGTTTTGGGGACCCAGGCCCAGCACCCGGCCCTTCCTGGGTGGGCTTCATGCAGGAGGTGACCGGCAGGTGTGTTCAAAGGCCTCAACTCTGACATATCTTGGACACACTCCTGATTTGCTTGCTCACACCAGATTGCCATTCTATGCACGTTTATCCTCACGGGACTCTAAGTGGTTAGGACGATCTTCTGGCCGCACACATACGGGGCATACAGTAGGTACT
Organism: Ailurus styani; assembly: GCA_002007465.1. NCBI lineage: Eukaryota > Metazoa > Chordata > Mammalia > Carnivora > Ailuridae > Ailurus > Ailurus styani. The sequence continues at coordinate 217,666 of LNAC01000632.1, read as the reverse complement.
CAGTAAGTGTGTGCTGAGGAGGTACCACTCCGTCCTTCTGGGGAGAGTCCTCCCAGGTTTGCTTCAAGTAGCAAGTCCGGGGCCCAGCTCACAATTACTCCCTCAACTGCTGTTACGGAATGTGCCGAAGTTAGAGACCTCACTGTCCGCTCGCTACTTATATTGATAGAAAAATATTTGTTTACAAAAAACTTGATTAAGGGATGGTCACAGAACTGTGGGATAAGCTAAAAGGGTGTGTGGTTGCATGACACCTCGAGTCCTGGATAGGGAGAGACATTTGGCTTGGTCCCTTCCCTCTTGCGGCAGTGACTGTGGGATTTGGGGTGGCTCTGTTTCTCTGTGGCATACCCACCTCATGTTTTCTTGCAAGTTTTTGCCGTCTGGGGCTTCCAGGTCTTCTCTGAGTACTTAACGCTTACTAGTACGAGTACAGTTCCAGGTAGTGGCGTCCCCAGCTGTCGTGGTCCAAGGACACCTTGCTGGTAGGCCATACGCCTCCCAGAGCTCAGGACCCTCTTTGCTTCAGGATGATGCAAGATCTACTTTGGTGTTTGGCTGGGGCTCCCTGTTGTCAAACATCACTGTGTAGAGCCTCCAGGGAAGAGATCCTGCTCTGTGGGTCAGCCAGCAGCTCTGGGCCTTCCTGGCCATCTCCACCTGTCACATACGCATTATTAAAAGTGTGCCCCTTGGGTGGATTTCTTTTACTCCTTGGAAGGGAAATCTTAGCTGTTGCCACCCATGGAGGGACTCTAGAGAGAGTCCCTTGGTCCTTCAAGGGAAGGTCTCTGTCCCACCCCATCCAACAGGCCCACCGACGGGGGAGGAGGACAGTGCCCCAGACAGAAGGGGCTAGCATGCGTCTCCCTGCTGTTTCAGGTGCACTTTGGTATTGGGGGGCCGGTGGAAGCTAATCATAATAAAGAGGCTACTTTTCAGCCGTCCAGAAAGTGACCCGAGAGGGGCTGACCACCAGCCTTGTTTTGCAAATGACAGCAGCCTTATTGGGAGAGCTCGGGATTGGAGGGCAGGGCTCCTGCGGACACAGCAGGCCCCCTGGGCCAGGAAGCCTGGGGTCCGTGCCTGCCCCACCACTCCACCAGGCCACCCTAAGCCTTCACAGCCGCTGCTTCCTCCTTCAGAGCGGCGAGCTTGTCCGCCTTGCAGGCTGCTCCATTAAATGCCCAGGATTCCCGAGCTAATGTCACCACGGTGTCACTTAAATTAAACTTAAATGGCGACCCCAGTTTTAGAATGACCTCGAATGTGAAGTATCACCCTTCTCCCTGAATTGCTCTGTGCTTTGTGTTATAAGATGCATAGACAGGGGCACCTGGGTGGCTCAGTGGGTTAAAGCCGCTGCCTTCGGCTCAGGTCATGATCCCAGGGTCCTGGGATCGAGGCCCGCATCGGGCTTTCTGCTCGGCAGGGAGCCTGCTTCCTCCTCTCTCCTCTCTCTCTGCCTGCCTCTCTGCCTACTTGTAATCTCTCTCTCTGTGTCAAATGAATAAATAAAAAAAAAATTAAAAAAAAAAAGATGCATAGACAGGCCGGGTTTCCTAAAAAACACGGCTTCATCCTTTGTCTCCTGGCACATAGGTCTGGACGCAGAGTCGGGGAGGTTTTCCAGATGGCGGAGTGCGGACTGGGCCAGCGTCTCCAGCCAGCGAGGCAGCTCCCGCCCCCAGTATGTGGGCTTCGGGAGGGACAAACGGGAGGTTAGCCTGACCCGGGGATGAGATGGGATTGTGGGAGCACGGGGTAGGCTGCTCGGGTCATCTGTCTGGCAGGCGAGCAAACCCTCGCACGCGGTCTGGATCAGCGTGTGCTCGGAGAGAATGTCAGGCTTCAACATTTACAAGAGAAGAAAATAAATTTTAGTGATAAATCAACTCATACATAAGCCCCAGTGACAATCAGCTTGCATCCCCGAAGTGTTCTGAGCTTTTAATGAGCAAATTCATATCCTGCATCTCATTTGGTGTTTCCAGCAAGCTTTTGGCTGGGGTCCTCCCAGGTTGGGGAGCAGGCTCGAGGGTGCCATGTGCCCAGGTGCTCTGGCCTCCCGGCCCCTTCCACGTGGCCACACTTGTCCTTCTCGTGAGGGAGTGGGAGGGCGAGTGAAAAAGAGAAGAATGAGGGACTAAATCAGGGGGCCCCGAACTTTGTCCTGAAGGCCCAGATACTAAATATTTCAGACCTGGCTGGCCAAGAGGCAAAATGGGGCTATTACGTAGGGACTTACCCAGGCATTTTAAACGTAATCATTTGAAAGTGTAAAAACCACTCGTAGCTCACTGGCCACGAAGATACTGGCAGCTGGCTGCATTTGGTGGGACAGTGGAGCTTGCCAACCCTCCCCACCTCCCAACACACACACACACACCAGAGTAGGTGGTCCGCTACTTGTCGTGGGCAGGGTTCCGCAGGCTGTGTCCCGACACACCCTCCTCAGCCTCCCACGGAAGTCGCCGGCAGCCTCGGGGTTTCCCTGTGTCCCAGAGAACTCAGCCTTTGACAGAGGCGGACGGGAGCCACGGCGCACGCCCGAGGAGGCATCACCCCTGCTCCGCTCCTCACTGTCGTTCCTGTTGCCATCGTGTCCCTTGTGGAACCCGTTCCTGCAGGCACAGGTGGAACGGCTCCTGTGAGGCCCTTTCCCTGAAGAAAGAGCAGCTGCAAAGGCTCCCGAAGAGGCAAACAGCCAGGAACGGGCGGGCACGGAGCTGCGTTTAGCCAGCAGTCGGGTTTTGCAGATGACGGAAGATGAGCTTGGAGAACAAGGCCACGGGAGCTTAAGGGCGCGTGTCCCTGGGTCCTGACCTGGGGAAGCAGGAAGTGCGGGGTTCTGGCGGGGCAGCAGCTGCTCAGAAAGAAAGCCACCTGCATTTTGTGTCAGGGTCACTCCCTTTCTGCCTGGGAATGAAGAAGAGAACAGACTGGCGTGCAGGGCCGTCTCCTTGGGTGCGGACCAGCTGTGGGGGCTCCAGTTGCTAACCTGGTTTTTAAGGATGAGGCCGGTTGCCTGGTTACTTTTGAAACAGGGAAGCCTTATTAGGATCTCTGGAGCACCCAGCATCTCCACTCTTTCCTCAAAGGGGAGCCTCCAAGTACCTAGTAGAATCCGGGGATGGGGTTTTTTTTCTCGGGGAAGAGAAGATTCTCGTGAATGAGTTTGGCCCATCTTCAGAAGCTGATTGAATCTAGAACGGGGAGGGGGGTGGCAGGAGTGGATTAAAGCTGTTCCATGTGTCAGATTGAGTGTCATCGGCAGTTTCCAGGGAAAGAAACCGCGGGCGCAGTGGTACAAGAACCGAAGTCCCTGCCTTCCCGGTATGGACCAGGTGACAGGGGGAGGCCTTTGCTTTTCTAGCTTTTCCACATGGAAGTGAATTTCTTTTTGATTTCATTGTTGTCGCCACCATCCTCATTGCACTGACTTCGCGAGCTGCCTTGGCGTGTCCTCTGTCCTTCCCCCGCCATTAACCTTGTGGGAGGAGGACACTCGTCACCCGCCTGGCTGCTCTGGCTTCACCTCTGACCTTTAACCCCCTCTGCTCTCTCTGAACTCATACCACTCTCCAAGGCCACATCCTGTTGTCGCCTTCAGTGTCTTCCCTCTCCTGGTCCGCAGAAGACCCCGAGGACTCTGGTTGTAGCCCCTCATCACCCCTGATTTCCGGTTCCAGGGTCTCATTTCTCCAGATCACCATTGCCTAGTGGGAGGTCCTGCAGGGTCGTCCTAGTATTCTAGAATCCGTTTCCTTCCCGTTGTCCTCACCTTCTGGGGCCTGACCCCAACCTGTGCTTCTCATACCTGCCCAGAGGGCCACGGCGCCTCATCCCGGCTTTAGCCTTCACGCAGAATTCATCTCCACCAAGCTTTCCTTCTTGGGTCACCACATTTGCCAGGTCCTGTCTGTTTTGTTCTAGAGAATGCCATGTTGTTGCTTCTCCATCGCAACCGCCCCATTTCTGGGTTTTGGAGTTTTTTTGTTTTGGGGTTTTGTTTTGTTTTGTTTTGTTTTTTACTTTTGATATTTTTTTTCCCATTTCTGGTTTTATGACCTTTGCCTAGATGTGTTTTCCCATTGATGTCCTCAGCTCCATGCTTCCCTGTCTGCCTGGTCCTGGGAACTCCGCTCAGGTCAGCCTTTCTAAGGCAAGCTCTGATCCGACCGTGATCCTTTGCCGTGGGTGGTGACTCTCCTCGTGTAGGCCGTGTCTGGGGTCCCTGGGGACCTGCCTCTCCTCTTTCTTCCCTTTGCTTATACCGTCTCCTCTTTCTAGAAAGCCTCCCCCTCCCCACTCAGCCCTCCGTGTCCAAGCCTTGCCGGTTCAAGTGCCACCCCCTCATCCTCTTGTCCTTCCTTGATCTAGCGAGGGCTTTCTCTCCCTATCCTCCCTGTGCCTTTCTTTCCTGTGTGTCCCCTGCCCCCCTGCCATGTTATTATTCACACGCACGTCTTCATCCCCTGTGCAAGCTTCCAGATGGAAGGAAAAGCAGGCCCCGTGCCCCTCTGCTCCCTGCAGTCAGAGTGACCAGCTCAGTCCCCACGTGTGGGAGCGCCCGAACACCGAGTCTCTCACTGTCCCGCTCTGCTGTGGACTTGCATGCCGGGGCAAGGCTCCCTTCCTTACCTCCAGCAGGACAAGATACATGCAGGAACTTAACATGTAGCAAATACCAAATTGCACACCGAAGGTGAAGGAAATACTGTTTTGGGAGGAGAGACTAAGGTATAGTTACATGAAATCGTGGCTTTGCACAGACAGGCCCTTGTCCGGAATTTCTTCCACCCACTGGGCAAGGTTCACACGGGGCGTATCAGAAATAGGTTGGGTTCTTGATCACTCATCACCGTTCAGGGAACCCTCAGACATATGCACCCCAGTGGCCCCAGAGGTTAACCGGTAGGATAGAATATAGAGATTTGGCTGGCCCCGCGCCCATTTCAGGTGAAATCTAGTTCAGGGGGCCACACAGCATAGTGGTGGCTTTGGCACCAGCCGGTCCCTGAGTTTGCATTACAGCCAAATGGCCTCGAGTGAAACACAGCCTTTTTTAGCCCCTGAATCCCTGTATCCAGTAAGCATCATTCCGTATGCCTAAAGGTCTCTTCTGATACACGCATGAGATGGCACAGGACAGGGCACTGGGATTGGGAACAATGCCCATAGAACACCTCACCTTGTGGCCACAGGCATCCCCCATCACCCAGAAGTACATGCCACAGAAAGGCTTTGCAGGGGTGTTAGACCAGCTCAGCCAGAGAAGGCTCGGGAAATGGCTCAGTCCCACCAGGGAGACAAGCATCTTTCTACAGGGAAGCGATTCAAGGGATGTCGGGCCCAGGCCAGGTCTGGGACCCCAGCCTCCTGCCCTCCGCCCTCCACCCCTTCTCGCTTACTACAGGATCTTTCTATAGTTCTCCGCACCAGGGGTGGGGGGCAGTTTGGGCAGCCTTCTGGAACTTCTTTACCTCTAGTTTCTATAAATTTGGGCTTCCTCAGGTGGGTAGAAGCTTTAGAATCACTAAGATTCCTTTTGTATTGCATAATGTTCTTGCCATTTAAAAGATTAGCAGGCATAATTTCAGTGAGCCTTCATGAATGGCATGCCTCATTTAGCTTAATCTCTCTCTGGTACATGTTAAGACATAGAAAGAGAGCATCTCTGGCATACACGGGGAGCTTGGAAAGGAAAGGTCACTCTGATCCAACCTCTCAGAACAGTGCATGTCTTAAAAAAGAAAAAAAAAATGAGGTGAGCGGTCTCCCTGACCTGATACAAAAATGCCGAGCATCTACAAGACGGGCATAGCAAGTCATTGCCGCGTCATCCAGGAGAAGAGTGCAGGGCGCCGAGTTTGGGGGTAACAGGGGAAGACATCCGGAATGTTAAATGGACCTTCCCAGGCACAAACTAGCAGAGATCACCTTTGGAAATTTCTGTTCGGGAAAGGTCCTCGCAGCCAAGCCCTGTAGAGGACACTGTGAGCTGCATTCGGCCGCCCTTAGGGGTGGTGTAGGGAGGAGCTGGGGGTTGCTGAGATGGCCTTGGCTCCCCCAAAGTCAGCAGCGTGGCGTGAACGCCCAGTAAATGCCAGGCCCTTGATTTGGCGCCAGAGATAAGTAACAGTCTGGCCACCAGTCACGCTAGACTACCTAAGGGCCCACCTGCAGCAAAGGAGCACCATGCAGACCCCGGAGGTGAAAGATGGGAGGGGTTTCGGGGCCCTGAGGCATACAGGCGCAGCAAGAGCATAACATTACCATCGTCATCCCAGTGACCGCCACCTGGAGGACCTACCGCGTTCATTCATTCAAAAATATTTATTGCTTGCCTGCTGTGTGTCGGACGTCATTCCCACAAGGCTAGTGGCATCATTCCTACCTGCCAGGGGAAAATCCGAGGTTCAGAGAGGAATCTCAGTAAGCCGCCAAATTCACACAGCCAGGACACCGCAGAGCTGGAGTTCCAACCCAGGTTGATTTGAAATTTTCCATAAGGGTGACTTGGCAGATGCACTTACATAAGAAAGGGAGGTTCATGGAGCCACTGAACCATGCAGACAGGGCATTTCTTGAATCAAATCTATGTTCAGGGAATACATGTGTCGGCGTCTCGTATATCCGGGTACGTCCAGGGAAGCTAGCTTGGAAGGGGAAGGGACTACGTACGACGTGATGGAGTTGTGTGCATGTCAGTGTGGTAAAGGGTGTCTCCAAGAGGCTCAGGTGGATACCGAGGGAGCTCTGGGGAGGGTCATGTGTGCGAGCACCAGTGACTTGCTAACCTGAGGACTGTTCCAGAAGACACCAGTCACATTGTCGGTTTACCTTGCTCAACCCAAGGTGTGTATTATATTTTATTCAACTTTATTTCTGTAACCTCTCACAAGGTTGTTTCAAGTAGAAGACCAGGTGTTTGGCTATATCATTATGCTTTCTAGTGTCGCCATGTTGCTGTCTGCTCTCCTAGCATTGCTGTCCAGTAGCGGGAATCCGGTAAGAGCTTTGGTGACAGAGAGAGAGAGACTCGTCAGAGGGTGAGGTGTCCAAGCACTGCCCAGCCCAGCACTCAGCATGCAGGGAACATTCTGATTCTATGATCCTCTGCCCTGCGGAGGCCACTCATTCCCTTAAACTTTTTCCCCTAAGACCACCAAGAAATGCCTTTCTAGAAAGCTTTGCTGTTCTCCTAGGATGCTGGTGGGATTTGGGAGACAAAGACGGCCTCTCCTGCGTCTTTACCACCTCCTTCTGTAAAAGACAGCTACCGTGTGGAGTTGGTAGGCGACTGGGCGGGGGGCAGTTAGTAGTTTGCCATGATACTTGAATTTAAAATAGATATTTGGTACAGATTGTTTCAGATGACAGATAAAGGGTATCCCGAAATAATTTCCCCAAAGGAAGTTCGAAGCACTGGTCACCATATTGTCGACTTCGCATTGTTTTCATGTAAACAGACCTCCCAGTGGCCCTCCAAATACACAGACATTCCCAACGGACACGCTTTTTCGTCCTAGACTCTCAAGGAGCTGCCTGATGGAATGACAGGTGAACCCTCGCCGCCTCGGGTCGGACAGCCGAGCGTTTGAACCCCGGGCCGTGCGGCCAGTGCCCCGCACTGCTCTCTCGCGGGCCTTCAGCATCCTGCAGAGCTTGTATCTGCCGACTCTGCTATCGTCACAGGGGCGAATATGAAAATAGAAGAGAGACCGATTCTGGCTGAATGTCCTTAATGTCTAGCCTGGGGTCACGAGGAAGCCCAAATCCTTCCCCGCTGCCTGGAGGAGCACCCGGCCCGTGCCATTCTCTGGGCAGCTGCGGTAACCCCACGGTCCGTCCCCTCCTGCAGCCTCCCCTGCGCCCACCCTCCTTCCCCTCCGTGCCCACCTCCCCCTTTGCACCAAATGCACCCCCAGCTGCCCACAACGAAAGCCCTCTCTCTGAAAGCTGGAGCACTGTCGTGTCCTCCCCCTCGCGCCTGCTTCCCCTCTGTGTCCTCAGGGGCAGGTCTGGGGTTCATCTTCACACCTCTGTCCGCCTTCACTGAGTGAGCAAGTGAACCCAGTAAGCGTTCATCCAGAGCGTTCTTAAACTGGCTTAGCCAGTCGTGGAACTTCCCCGCAGTCTGTGTTTGGAAGCCTGAAAATATTTTTGATGTTTATCTCTTTAGGGAACGTGTCAAAAAAAAAAAAAAAAAAACCCAGCCCCATCCACTATGTTTTAGCTGAGTCCTGAACGTGTGATAAGAGACACGATTCCTTGAGGGAGAAAACTCGTTCAGGTTAAATTCTTGTGGAAATCCTCATAGCCCCTTGTTCAGCTACGGTTGTAGCAAGAATGTAAATAGCTAGGTATTTTGACCTACCTCAAATATTTACCGATGTAAAACATTCTGTCTTCATACCAAAAAAAAGAAAAAGAACAAACCAGCCCGGGGTTATGAATGTCAGTTTTGTCGTTGGTTGTGCGGTGGAGACGTAGAGCAAGAGACATCTTTAAGGAGGGCAGTAAGGTAGGGAAAACTCTAAAGCTCACGTTGATCAGAGATAAATAGATCTATATTTGCCATATAAGGTAATAAAAGAAAAGTCTGTGTGCAAATGCTCTTGACATTTATGGACTTCTCTATGATTCATCTAGTGGGGCTGACGGCTCTGGCCAAGAGATATAGAATTTGTTCAGCTGTATCTCTTTCCTGAAATGTTGCACTACAAAGAAGCCATGCTGTGTGTTCGGAAGAAAATTCTAGAACCATGTAGAAGTTAGTATTTGTTAACAGGCCTGAGGAGGATTGCTAGAGGAATTCCAGAAGTGTTTTAAAGCCATCGGTTTACCGGAAGCCTAGTAATTCTGTAAGCATTAGCAATTTTCTGCAGATCCAGGTCCAGACACCCGTGTATGTTCTGTGGCTGGACACCCTCCCCCCTACACCAGGAACAGAGGGCTCTGCTTTTTCCACTGAGTTACTCATAAACACCCTCTTCCTTAAGCACAGGGGTTTCTGAGTTGAGTCTGGGCCTTGCTATCCAGGTCCTGGCACTTCCTGGCCAGTAGGCCTGGAAGAAACTGAATTGTATGGCCTTCGCAGTGGGTTGCTGTCTACAAGTGCCTTTAGGAGCTACGTTTCTGGCACCCCAAGGGGACACATCCCAAAGGAACACTCGGTTTGCCCCTTGCTCCTCCCACACGCCCCCCTTCCCCACCCAGGATTTCCTGTGAAATGGGCTAATTTTGAAATGGCACGTCTGCCTTGAACTGCAGCGTTGGGCAAAGACGTCAGTACTAAGCAGACTTCTTTTCAGACATATTCCTGGAGCTCTGCAGGCTTCCAGAAGTGAGAAGTCAGTGAATGAGGTTATCTTTTGGACCTTGAGGCCTTAGCATAATGCGTACGATAAATAACTTACCTTTTCACACTGCCCTTGCCTGCATCATACGCCTCCTCCCTGACCTCTGGGGTCCCTGAGGGTTGGCACCTGCTGGGTAAGGCCGCAAGAAACTAAGGAGGTGCTTCCTCGGTGCCTTAAAAGGACATCCTTTGGTGGCACGGAGTTGTTCCCCCTTCCTGGAGCCGAGCATTGTCGTCCACCACATGTCTGGGTTGCTGGAGTGGAGGGAGGCCAGGAAGTCTCTCTTTGCCCTGGAAACTTTTGTTTCTCTTTAATTGCTTGGTTGAGGTAATCCACTGGGAAGCCTCTGAGCGTCTTTAGACATAAAATCTGATTCCGAAGGTTTAAATTCCCTAGTTGGCCGCTGACTCACACATGTTTCTTAGACTTGGTTTCCAGCGGTATGATATAAATAATTCCATTTCGAAATTAAGAAATTATGGCCTGCATTTCATCTGCCTGTGGCTCTGTAGTGTTTTCTGAAAGAGAAAAATACAAGTAATAATCGTAAAGCCCCCGTTTCGATCCCACGTCTCTGGGGCCTTCTGGTTGCACCTCGGTCGCCGAGTACCGTGTTCTGCTGCTAAAGGGGCAGGACCCTGCCGAGGAGGGCCCCCGCCTCCTTTGGCATGTATGCGTGTGAGTGTCCGAGGAAGCGTTTACAGCGCACCCTGTGTCTGCAACGAGATTTTCCTCTCGTTTATTATTGATTATTCCTCTGAGTGGCTCTGGGAAGCAAGTAAATATTAATAACAGTATGCGCTGATTATTAAGTTAAGATGAAGGTCTGTCTCTTCCTGCGCTGCTTAATTTCAGGTAAGCTAGTTGCACACAAATGCTGAAGAAATTTGAAGCAAGGCCTTTGGGTGGGGAAGCAAAACTGAGACCAGGTCGGGGAAGAGGGATGGCTATATGTTGGAGAGCTGGTTTTAAATCTCTGTCTCGTTGGCAGAATCTGTCCCTGTCTGGTGATTTGCCCCCTGAGTCCCAGCATCCCCTGTCTAGGATCCACCTGTGGGTTCTCCCTGCCCCTCTGGTGTCGGTTTGCGATGACATTTTACGTCTTCCCCGATACTGTCTGAGATCTGCGACTTTGTCTTCTGACTGTAAAAAGTATGAACATTCATTGTAGTAATTTGCATACAGCATGAAGAAGATAATAATAAATCGCCTGTAATCCTAGATATAAATGTTGGCATGTTGCTTTTAGATCTTTCCAATCTCTTTTTTGTTCATAAATATTACATATTTTAAAACAATAAAGATCATGCTGTACATGCTGTACACGCTTTTCCCCGAACCGTAGTATTTTATATATATGAAAAAAATAAAATAAATGACAGACCAGTAGGTTTCCTGCTAACACTTACTCTACTTATAAAGTAATTTTTCCTTAGAGAAGTACGTGTAGCTTGGCTGGGCATCAGCAGTACGGTATGTATTTTCTCTTTGGGCCCTGTGTGGACTGAAATATTGTCTGATCACTCAGTTGGCCTCGGGTATGTCACCGTGTTGGTGGAGGTTGTAGCATAGAGGAGGGGCAGGGGGTGACCCACTTGCTCTGCAAAACTTAGAAACCCCGCTTATGTTTTAAACTATTACTTGATCCCCATCCCTATCCAGAAAAGAGAGTGCTTTTTGCTATGAAGAGGATATGATTTATTTAAAGGCAAAGAAATGAAAAATCGGCTGTAACTCTATTCATTTACCACATAACACCAATATAGTTCTTGCCTTTTTACTCCAAACACACATATACATACGTTTATTCATTTTTAGCCACATGGGAGTCGTACTGTAAACCCATTTAGTAGTCTCCTGGCATCTCTTTCCCTCTTTAGCTCCCCCTGGCCCTACAGATCTGGGCTAGGTGCCCTTTCTCAGAGGAGCGCCCCCTGCTGGTCAGGGCCAGATCTGCCCCGTAGACACCCCCAGCGCCACACGCTTCCCCTTTAGGGCAACAGCGACAGCCATGGTTTTTCAGGGGGTGCCCATTTGACTAGCGTCTCTCACCCAGGTGGCGCAGGCACCCAGAGGTCTGGCTCAGGACTGAAGGAGTTCCAGTAACAGGGTCCAAGGGCCTGTAATAACCACCCAACAAATAATTTGGTGACTAACTGGCAGTGGTGCCTTATTTCACCACTGGTGAAGGTATTGACTGTCCTTAAAAAAATACTTTTACTGGGGCAACTGGGTGGCTCAGTTGGTGAAGCATCTGCCTTCGGCTCAGGTCCTGATCCTGGTGTCCTGGGATCGAGGCCTGCATTGGGCTCTCTGCTCAGCGGGGAGTCAGTGTCTCTCTCTCCCTCTGCCCACCCCCTCCACCCCACCCCAGGTGCATGCGCTCTCGTTCTCTTTCAAATAAATAAAATCTTTTTTAAAAATACTTTTACTGACTACCTAATATGCCACTGTATTGCTTTACTCAAATGGACTAAGTAACCCCCTGCTGTCAGCATCTGTATCGTTTCTAATTTTTCTCTTTTCTAAACAGGACGTGCTAAGCATTCCTATACATAAATCTCTGCCTGCGTCTCTGGTCATCCCCGTGGATGAATTCCCAGAAGTAGAAGCGCTACACTGACGGATTAATCTGCATTCTAATAAGTAGCCCATCTGTCTAAATGTCAGCGGGGCCTACGGTCTGGCGTCAGTTACGTGGGTGTGTGTGGCGAGGTCAGAGCCACGTTTCCGGGTTCCTTTCCGAGAGTCCCAGGCCAGGAAGGCACCCCTGGGACAGGGCCCTTGTGTGGCATATGACTTCCCTTTGCAGCAGTTCCCATAAAAGGTGGGTGCGGTGTTGAGTCTCAGAAAAGCATCTGCTTGTCCCCTCGTTCAGTCCACAGGTACCAACCAAAGGTCTCCTCCGGGTCTCACACCATCAGTGGCCCCCGGAGCAGGCTTGGGGTGTGCGTTGCCCCTCAGCTGCCTACTGGGAATCTAGACTTGGTTCAGCTTTCACAGTGGATGTTAGCCCCATGAGGGCAGGACTGGGATTTCTGGCTCCTTCGTGGCATGAAGTTAGTGCTCGAATGGTTTTATAATGAACTAGGTGCCTAATGTGCAGTTCTTCTCTTCGACAAACTCAAACCCCAGCGATGTGTGGCTATGTAATCGAATCCCAGCCGTATTTTCAAAGTTCGGAAATAAAACGAAGGGTTTAAACATGAGCCCTTATTCAGAAAGTGACCTCAAGGGAAATCAGATGTATGTAGAGAACAGGTCAGAGGAACCTGAGGTCACCTCCTCCCCTGGCCACCAAAGTCCTGCCAGAAACCCCTGAGCTACCGGCCAGGGCTGATGTCAGCCCCGGCTGTGAGAGCCACGCTTCCCAGCCCTCCAGCCTGCAGACACCAGCCTGGAGCCAGGTGAGGGGAACTCAGTGCCCCGGGTGGCCGGCTGGCCCAGCTGCTTCATGGGACACTGGCAGGTCATCAGACCGCCTTGACATCCTGACAGCTGGGTGAGGTTCTCTGCTCCAAGACCAGAAATCTTAGAGCTACCATTTCTCCAATGTTCTGGCCTCTTAACATGGACTCCAGAGAGCTTTTGTGATTGTGTGTGTGTCTATCCATAGTGATGTGTTAGAGGTTAAAACTGACACTTTTTAAAGCATAAGACTACATCAGCACACGTGTCCTTCCATCGGGGTGATGACATCATCACCCGTCACAGAGCATCTGGAAAACTCCGCATGCTTTCACAAGACAGTGAGGGTGGGAAAGGCAAATAACAAAAATAGTTTGGACCTCGTGGACCCTTGGAAGGGTCTCAGGGAGCTCTAGGGGTCCCCAGGAGTCTCACTCTGACAACCGCTGGCTTGGTGACCTTTGGGCTCTCCTGTCCTGTTAAGCTGCCACCAGACACTTCCGCTTCGTCCTTCAGACCAGGGCCTGCGTGTCTTGAATCTGGGCACCGTCCTCGGTCCTCGTCACCTTAGCTCCAAGTTCGAGCATAGCGCTCCGATAAACCTGCCACTTCTCATCATCAGATGAGTCTTTGGAAAGAAGGACACCACTTGCTCTTGCCCAGGGGACTTGGGGCTCCCTCCCTCCGCCTTCAGGTGCCCGTGGCTGGCTGTCAGTACTCGCTGCTAGGGACCCTCTCCCTGCTCCCCTGCAGCTCCGCAAAGCCAGGCCTTCCCGTTAGGCAGTTCGACGAGACACAGCGCTGCAGGCATAGCCGTCAGTGACTCTTTTGCCAAGACACAGAACGTGTTTTCAGTGGAGCAAAGAAATTTAAATGGGAAGAAATTATAGCATGAGCAAGTTTATCCCTTTCAAGATAATCTCGTTTAATAACCAAAAAACTCACAAAGATATGCATTTTATCGAGCTCCAAAGGCCACATGGCAGGTTCTGTATTGCGGTAATTACATGTTTAGGGTTTCATTCCTTCCTTAAAGTAGATTTCTAGTATTTCAGAAAATCAGCCATTGTAGAAAAGGACTATTCATTTATTTCGTTGCTGGGTGGCCCGAGCACTGTAAAAATAGGTCAACAACGGTAATCTAAATTGACTGCTGATAAATAATTAAAGCTAATGGAATTTTCTCAATTCTGTGAACTAAAATCTTTGAGAAATTGCCAGGACATACCGCCTGCTGTTGTATAGAAAGGTATTTTTTATTTAACACTTCAGCTTAAATGCCATTTAACATTACTTTTTTTCTGTCCCAGAGACTGGAGGGAGTTTGTGTCTACCTATAAAAGTAACCAAAAGTAGGGTGCTCCATTCATAGCCGCGTGATTCCTCTTCAGGTGATGAGACCAGAAGTGAAGGTTTCAGGATCGTGGCACAAAGAGAAACTTCACTTTGCGCCAAACTGTGTTTTAAAAGTGAGCTCACAGTCTGTGCATCATACGGTCTGTATTGTACGGGTTTCAAGCTTCCACACCTGGGCTGTGCTCGGGTCCACCCGATAAGGGAGAAATTCCTTGAATCTAAATGCCATGCAGGGAAAGAAGTACCGAGAACAGTTTTTCTTTTCCAGATAATTAGGATTCTTTCCTTGGTGCCACCAGGACCTTAGAAAAATGCGCTGGACAAATACGCATGGATGGTATTTGTAGCAGAGAGATGGCTTATCAGTAAGAAAGCCAACTGTCACATTGCAGTCTAGAAGGCCAGCCTGCACTACGGTGCACCACCCGGGTTTCTCTTTGCTAATGAGGATGATTCAGACATCATCAGGATATTTTAGGACAGCAAAGACATCAGAATAAAGAATCAGGAGCTCGATGGTTTTGAACAGCAGTCAGTCTTTTAGCTTTAAGCTGCAGAAAAGAGATCATTTTCTCATTTCAGTCTGATGAGTCTCTCGGTTGGGGAAAAGAAATCACCAATTTCTAATCACGTTTTGGCCAAGTGGTAGTTCGGTTAAACTGCAGTCTTTATATCTAACCTAATGTTGTATTTATTGTGTTTTAATGCATTTATAAATGGCAGGCTCTGTTGCTGAAATCAAACATATTTGCATTTTTCTTTAAGAGAATACTCTAGAGGGGCACCTGGGTGGCTCAGTGAGTTAAAGCCTCTGCCTTCGGCTCAGGTCATGATCTCAGGGTCCTGGGGTAGAGCTCCACATGGGGGTCTCTGCTCAGCAGGGGGCCTGCTTCCTCCTCTTTCTCTGACTGCCTCTCTGTGCCTACTTGTGATCTCTCTCTCTCTCTCTCTGTCAAATAAATAAATAAAATCTTAAAAAAAAAATACTCTAGAGAAATTTCTTGATTTGCAAAGGAAGTGACTCCATTCAGATTACCGGTGTCTGGTGTCTGTGTGACCTGTATGTCCAGCAGCCGGAACAGGACTATCTGTAGACTCAGGAGGCAGGAGGCCTAGAGTGGTATTTGGTCCCGAGGGAAGATGTGGGGTGGAGAGCAGGGTCTGCAGAAGAAGATGAGCGGGGTTTGTAAATACTGGATGGGCTGAAGAGGGAGCTGAGCCTCAGCCTCTCGTGTCCCCAGCCCCCGTGCAGACCCACAGGTCTAGGGAGCAGCTTCTTTGATCCCTCCCCTCAAGAAAACACATCATAAAGCAAGTCAGTGAGAGTGGAATCCCCTCGAATCTGCTCTCAGAAAAACAACAACTGTGAATTATTCATTAACAAGCTGCTGCTAGTAGTCACAGTCTTTATTCCTGCTCAGGACAACTGTCCTCCAAATATTTGCCTTCAGTGGTGGTGCCATAGCCGCCATATTGGAGAGCCGTGACCCCACGTTGAGGCGCGTTCTCACACTGGGAGTGTCCCAGCAGGGATGGAGTGACCTCCGGAAGGCAAGCCACGTGGCCAGGACACCACGGAGAGCTCTCCTGCTTTGGGCGGGAGATTGGACCAGATGAGCCTTCCATCTCCAGGCCAACCTGATGAAGGTGACTGGTGATGAGCTGATAGCTTGTAATTTCAGAGAGACAGCGCCTCCGCCCAACCTCTTAATTCTTTCTCTGCCAGTTCCCTGTGATCAGTCAGCTGAAGGCTCTCGTGTGTTTCGGAGTGAAATCTAGTGTTTTAAAAACATTTTCTATTTCAGACACGCACAAGATAGGGTGAAGAACACAGCGAACTCCTGCGTGCCGTGGTCCATCTGTGACCGCCATCAGCCCGCCAACACACTCCTTCCTTCTTCTCACCCATCACCTCCCTCCCTGTTAAATTATTTTGAAGCAAAAACTGTATTTTAGCCATAAACATTTTAGGATATATCTCTAAGAGACAAGGACCCTTTTGAAAAACAGAGCCACAATACCCAAAATATAGGCTACTGTATATTTTGTTTTGAAACAAAAACCGCTCAGGTGCTGTTGTTTTAACGCCCGTTTATTGGCATGTCATGAATATCGATTATAATGCGTACACTGGACACGTGTTACCATCTTCAGAAGCAGAGCGAGGAGTAAAGTCAGTGACATCCCAGGTTAAGAAGCAGCACCCTTTCCTTAATGTAGCCTAAAATAGGGGCACCTGGCTGGCTCCATCGGTGGAGCATGCTTAATTTTAGTGTCGTGAGTTCAAGCTCCATGTTGGGCGTGGAGCCTACTTAAAAAAAAAATGTAGCATTAACTAGTGGTACATCTTACAGGTGACAATGCCACATTTAATGAAATATGCCATATTACACAGTGACTGCCTTTGAATATACACGTAAGACCTTTTCAAGTCAGAATCGTCCTGCTCTGAGGCGTGAGTAGTGAGGGAGAGACGTGGGGTTAGTAAACTCATTTGGAGCTCACTTTTTTAGCCCTGGGTGGGCCTGGAACATGCAGTCACCCAACATATAAGCATTTCTAGAGTTTTCGGCACGAGCCAGGGTCCTATTTTAGCCTGGCCTCTGCCAAGGGTGAATGCATCCCAGCCTCCACCACCCAAACACAGCGAGCACAATGTGAGCTGAGACAGGAGAGCGGACTAGCCCTGAGCAGAGCGGTTCTGAAGGTGGCTGAAGGGGCAGAGCCACTGCCGTGGGCACTGGGCTGGGTCCCTGGGGTTTCTGCGGCCGCCCGGGGCCAGGGCTGTTGGCGGCCCCGTGAGAGTCCTAATCGAGCCTTTCAGAGGTGACGTGGCCCAGCCCCTCTGCTGCCTCCCCCTACACCCCTCCCCCCACCAGTGCTCCTGGAAAGGCCAGGTTGTCCCCAGAGAAGACAGGACCCACTCTTAGGTTGCCACCATAGGGGATAAGACACCTCTGAGACACGCCGTCAGTTGTGAGCCTTAAATGTCATATCACAGAAATGCATGTGAGTTACGGTGGAGCAGAAGTGAAAGGGACGTTATAAAATTTAGTAAAATATGCTAAAAAGTCTGGAATAGAATATTTGGGAAACAGGAACCATTTTGTGATTGAAGATGTGTTCGTGATTCACAGCCTTCTTGTGTTGACACGTGACAGCCAAGACATCTCCCTTCACCTGCTTGTCCTTCCAAGCCTAAGCAGCCGTGTCCTGGGCACCATTCTTTCCTGGACGTGGAGATGGACCTCAGTGGCCATCAGTTCGGTATCTGGGGCGCGGGATTCTGTGATATGTCCAGCCCTCAGAATGGGAGAGATGGCAGGGGATATAGGGAATACCAGGCTCCACAGTGGGGACAGAAGCTTCCCGAGAGACCACCCAAGTGCCCAGAATGGGCAGGAAGCCAAAGAGGCGCCCCATGTGCGGCCAGGGGCTGGGTTTGGGGATGTTGGCCTCACAGATGAATCTGAGCGCCACGTGGTGCTTTTGTTTTGTTTGGGCTTCTAAATCAGCACGATTTTCTCCAGGAGTCATCGTTACACAGAAAATTCCTCAGTTGAATTTGGCTGTTCAATTTTCTGATCTCAGAAGTGAGTCGTGAATCAGTGGTTTGGAGAACAATGAAAATCCTTTTCACCTAGAAGCGCCTCTCTATAAACATTGCTTATTATTTGGAACGCACTCAAGGGAGAGAAGGTTGAAATGCGCTCTTCTGGCTTGGCCAACAGACGTCGATATTAATAATCTCAAGGACATCCCTTTCTGTGTGTTAAGATGTTTGTTGCTTTTTGCTCACTAAATGGTACAGAATCAAAGCGAATTTAAAACCGCACTGCAAAACCTGTCAATGTAATTAGTGGGTACCCCGAAATTGCAGAGTTTTTAAAAAAAATTTTATGTTCAATCCATCATCAGCGGGTCATGCCAGTATGATTTTCACTGGCCTGGCCCCCACTTTTTTCAGTTTACAGTTGCAGAGAAGGGCGCACTGACACCTGTGGTGACCAGCATGGCCCCGTCCGCGGTTTGTGGTGCTCTGCAGACAGCAAATCATGTCAGTGCTGTCTAACGATGCTGGAGCGGCTCCAGGGTCAAAAGTGAGCACCCCGGCCCTGTCTCCTTACTTTAGCACAAAAGCAGATGATATTTGCAGGTGACAGAATTGGATAAGGAATTTCTCAAACCACCAAAAATCAAATTGGAATGGGGAATTTTTAGCTGGTGACTTGAAGTACACACGTACATGCCGGTTTTGTGGGTACGGATGTGAATATTTAGTCCCTTTTTACCTCTAAAGCTCTTTAAATACACGTATATGTGCATACAAACACACACATCCACCTTTAATCTCTAAGAGGTTATTTGAGGGGCGCCTGGGTGGCTCAGTCGGTGAAGGGTGTGCCTTTGGTTCAGTCATGATCTCAGGGTCCCAGGATCGAGCCCTGTGTCAGGCTCCTGCTTAGTGGGGAGACTGCTTCTCTCTCTCTTCCTCCGCCCTCCCCGCCCCACTCAGGTGCATGCGCTCTCGTTCTCTTTTTCTCAAATAAATAAAATCTTTAAAAAAAAAAAGTTTAAAAATATCTATCTAAAAGGTTATTTGAGCAAGCTTGTCATGAGATGTGAATGTGTCCAAAGGAATGATTGTGCTCTAACCACAAACACAGTGGGTTGGTCAGAGCATGATGGGAGGCTCAGCTCTTCTGCCTTCCCAGAGTACTGCGACAGAACATGGGAACACTTTTATCCTCTCTTAGACTTGTCCAAGGTGGTGTTTTCATGAGGCGGGCGGGGAAGCAGATTGGCAGGCTGTGGGGTCCACTGTGAGGGAAAGCCAGCAGGAGGCGCTGTTTTGCGGACTCACCTCCAGGGCGCCTGGGTCTGGTACCCACACCAAGGCCTCCCTGCACTCACGCTCTGCCCCCTCTTCTGTCACCCACCGGGGTCCCAGATGCCTCAGCCTTTCCACTTTCACATTCCATGACTCTGTCCAGGTTCACCATTTCCCCTCTGAGTCTGGGTCCATTGTGTAAGACTCTTGAGTCGTGTGTGTGTGTGTGTGTGTGTGTGTGTGTGTGTGTGTGTGTGTGTGTGTTTGTGCGCGCCCTGCCCCCATGTCACTGTCCAGGTGGCCCCTGACTGTCATCCCTGTGCCCACAGCTGGCTGAGTTGATTGATTCCTTTACAGAGCCTCGCTGTGGCACAGGCCTTGAAAGCCGGGCTTACGTCCTCACTGTTGGCCGTTGCGACCCTGGACAAGTTTTCTTCCCCTGCTGAGCCTCACATCTCCTTAGCTGTAAAATGTGGGTGTCCCTTCTGTTGGCAGAGCTGCTGTGTGTCACACACTCAGTCACGAGAACTGGTGTTAACTCAACCTGAGACCCACTTCCCCTCTCTCCAATCTCCCCCACCCTTAGAGCTCAGAGCCCCAGCACCTTAGCCCTCACAGGTTGCTTTCTACCCCCCGGCCATTTGGGGCACCCTCAATGCCACCAGAAACACCCTGGCTGCTAAACCCAGCGTTTTTCTCCTGCCTCATGTCTGTGACGCATCTCTTCCCCACCTGGCTCTCCTCCTGCTTCTCTTGATTCTTCTTTCACGTCTTCCTCTGACGGGGGGGCAGGGGGGGTACTGGCCAGCCTCGACCCTCTCTCCCAGGAGAGCCCTGATTTGTGACTGCCTCTCTTGGCCCTGAGCTGCTCCATGAG
>LNAC01000632.1:143012-196499 GCA_002007465.1 Ailurus styani | reverse complement strand
GGGGGGGAGTGGGGGGGGGAACACTAAACACCCACTCCCTGCCCTCGAGCATCCTGCAGTCTGGAGAGAAGAGAAAGCACATCCTGTGACATTGGGCCTGGCTGCTTCCAGCTCTCAGGTTCCAGATCCAAACATGTGGAAAGCCTTGGGAGTCCCCTCTCCAGAGCCCACGGGCCATCAGGTGCCACATCTGTCAGACCCAGCAAGGTGGGCCTGCAGTCAACGTGTGGGTTGGGTGGGGGCTCAGCCATAGCTCCCTGGAAAGTGAGGGGCCATCCTGAAGCCCAGGCCTCGGAGGGTCCACTAATGTGGACAAGCATCACATTGAAGTTACCGTCCTTGAACTGTTCACATCTTAATTTTTACATAATAGATGAATGTGGGTTTGGGGTCTCTTTCTTTTTTTTTTTTTAAAGATTGATTTATTTGGGAGTGGGAGAGCAGGGGGAGTGGCAGAGGGAAAGGGAGAGAGAATCCTCAGGCAGACTCCCCACTGAGGGTAGAGCCCAACACGGGGCTCGATCTCACGACCCTGAGACCATGACCTGAGCCTAAATCATGAGTCGGATGCTTAGCTGACTGAGCCACTTGGGCACCCCGGTTTGCAGCCTCTTGAGAGGAAGATTCGCGACGTGTCTGGAAGCTGGGCTTGCAGGCCACGGACTAGGCCAGCACTGCTTCACGAATGTTCACCAGCTCTTCTTTACCCACTGGGATGGGAACCCGAGCAGCAGGCTGCTTGGTGAGAACACTGGAGAATACAGCCGCACCTCATTAACCAGCCGCATCCTCAAAGTCAGCCTTTTTGGAAAACAAACAGCAGACAAAATCCATCCATCATCTTGTGTTTGCAGTTTGTGACCAGAGTGGTGCAGTGCGCTCATCCTGCCTGTCTGTCCTTGCCCTGGGGATGGAGGAAGAGGGCCGGGGACCAGCCCGGGCCCCCCTGGAGTCCCCAGGCTCTCTCTGCTGCCACGCTGCCGTCTGTGTCACCCTGTCCCTGACACACAGTGGGCTGTTCACATTAGACCTCCCGTGTCATTACCTGTGGTCCCAGGTTTCTGACAAAGGAGTGTGGCTCATTCCTTGCGGTTACAACGTGGGCTTTTACCATTGACCTTGGCTGGGATCCAGGGTGATCCCCCTCATTCTTCACCCTTTTCATCCCTGTTTCCCCACGTACCAGCTTTTGGTGTACACTGTATTTTCTGTGCTCCTGAGAGGAACGTGGGCTAAGGGAGTATTCTCGCCCTCCTCCCTGCCTCCGGCTCCCTTGGGCCATTCAGGCGCATCTCCCCAACGTCAGGGTCCCTGACTTACATCTGTAGCATCCCTAACCTCATAGAGCCCCTGGTCCAAGGACGTGGCTATCTTCAGGGGCTGTCTACCACAGATGGCCTTCTTTATTTCAGAAGAGGCTGGTAAAGAGTTTGACTGCTTTTTGTATCATTGAACTTGGTATAAGAACATAGAAAAGGATGCTGTGGAGGAACAGAAGTACTGCCTTCTCCAGGGAAATAATGGTGTCACCCTTAGGAATGCGACGTATGGGAAAACATGTCATTAAAAGGGAGATGATAATTCTTCTTGATCAGTTACTTATATAGGGTCACAGTGCAAAATCACGTGGGTTAGCTGTGCTTGGCAGAGAGCTTAGCGTTTAGCCCCATCTAATAGTTCGCTCTGCGGTGATGGGGGAGCCCTGGCTCTGTGATGCCTGGCCTGATAGCCGCCAGCCTCATGCGGCTGCTCAGTACTTGAGACGTGGCTTCTACGATGGAAGGAACTGGATTTTTAAGTTCCGTTTAATTAAGTTCCATTTAAATATAGACTAAGTTACCTTTAAGTATAAGTAGCTGGTGGCTGCGTGTTGGACAGCACAGGCTGGAACGAGGGGCCCTAACCTGGGCCGGGCGGGTAGGCTTCAGGAAGGCCACAGCAGAATCACTTGCAGAACTGCGGCCCAGAGGGAAGAGTCAGTAGCTTTCTGCAGATTCCCAGAAGGCTTCACGACCCAAAACGGTTAAGGGCCCTGGTCTGGGGGAAAACCATCAAGGACACAGGAGCAGGAAACACCAGGAACTGATCTTCCTAATACCGCTCAGCTCAGTGAGGGAGGGAGCTGGTTTCCAAGCTTAGCGTGGAAGAAGGGCCCGCGAGTTAGGTGCTTGGCTAAAGGAACACAGAATGCTGTTCACCCGTTAGCAGAAGAGCGAGCAGGTGCCCACGCGCCGCTGTGTGCGCACAGCTGACGAGGATGGCTCACCTCGGGGGGCCTACGTAGACAATCACAGCCTCCCAGAGCGGGAGAGGCCGAGGGGTCGTCCGCCACCCCTTCTAGGTGCAGGGTTTCCCTCTTCATCCGCCTTCAAGCAAGACTGGGAAATCCTGGTTCCAGAAAAGACTGTCTCTGTGCGCTCAGACGGATTCAGGGTGACTCTAAATTTGCTAGAAGGCCTTTGCCTGAATTGTAACTACGATGTTACTCATAATGGTAAAAGTGGTTCATATTATAAAGTACTTACTCCACGCCAGGAGCAGTGCTGTCCCTGTTGATTGATTGTGTTTTGGGGAAGACACAGTTACCCTGGAGCACGCTGGGGAGGGGAAACTGAACTTTTGGACGTAGAGTGGCATCCCGCGCTCCCACAGAGAGCGGGCGGCAGGGCCGGAGTTCAGAATCAGGGTTCTGCCTGCTGCTTTCCATCGAACAGACCGGGTTCTGACCCAGGAGCTGTCGACAGAAGTCCAGACTCTTCACTTGCCCAGTAGCATCTGTATATTCGACCGCGGACTCAAGGCGGTGTGCGCGCAGATGGGCATCCTGAGAACTGGCCTGCGAAGGTCCTGCCTGCCTTCCCAGCCCAGATGCCGCTTCCTCTGTGAAACCGCTGCTCGCCTCCTTCATCTGGGTTTATGCTTCCTCTGTGCTCTCGCCAGAGCACCTGGGCTCTTATCCTGAAATAATACTTTACCTCTTTACTATGTTATGGGTTGATTGGCCGGTGTCCAGCGTTTGTCGGTACTCTTTAGTGGATGTATGCCTCAGCCTTGGCACCTGAAAATGGGTAGGTGCCTGGCCTTGGCCTAGATGTATTAAATCCGATCTGGTGCGGAGATCTTGCTCAGTAAATACGTCGTCTGTCCCATCTCTCGATGAAGGAGAAATTGCGTTATTTGAGTATATTTCAGAGTCTTTGAAGCATATTCTCAATTCTTTTTTTTTTTTTTCATTGAGCTACAGTTGACATATAACGTTGTGTAAGGCGGAGGTGTAGCTTGGGTTGGTTTGGTACTTTTCCATATCGCAGCATTGCTAGAGTAGTGTTAGCTAACACCTTTATCACATTACATAATTGTCATCTCTTTTTTGTGTTCAGAGCAGTTAAGATCTCATCTCTCTGGAGCTTTGAAGTCTATAATACAGTAGTATTGACTATAATCACTATGTTGTGCATTAGTCACTTCATTTGAAAGAAAATATTCTCGAGGAGATCATACGGGCTTCCCTCTAGAGTGTTCCATTGTTTTAAAAGCGGTACTGGGGGGTTGGGATGAAATTTCCACCAACCGGATCAGACACGGATTCAAAACAGACGTATCCCCCAGTAACAGCGCTCAAAAGACACAGCTAAAATGCGGGCTGGTGGGCCCGGATCCTTTTCAGAAACAAACGAGTCAAATGCACAGTAGAATGGCCCTGTTTTATACTAAGCAGGTTATCTCAGACTGACACCAGCCAATGCTCAAGTCCACAGCACATTCAGAATGAGGTGGATAGAGCCGGGACTTGGGTAGAAGGAGAATCTAGTGCTATTATTTCCCAGTAAGTTCATTTAAATTATGGAGTGCCCGTCGGCATGATTTATGTTGTCCGAGTGAAGGAAACGGACAGGGGAGGGTACCAGGATGGCTTTATCTAACGATGATCGTCACTGAATTCAAAGCTGTTTCTAGGAGGCCTTAACGAATGTTTCCCTTCTCTTTCCTTCTCCCATGGCCGTTTCCTGACCCACCCCTCTTGCTCCAGGATTTGCGCAAGCAGGTAGCGCCACTGCTGAAGAGCTTCCAAGGGGAGGTAAGCATTTATATTTATTTTATCTTCTGAGCTACCCTTCATAGTTCATTGCGCTTTCTTTTTATTCTCATTAAATAAATGCCATTGACAGAAGGTGCTCGCCCAGATGGAGCCTTCCCAGCTGCACTAACTCAATGTCATGTGGATTTTGTGTTTCCCAGTGTGATGCTTCCACTGGGTCCTCAATTAAAGCCCGTGTGGAGAGTGAAGCCATAGCTGAAATATAAGAGGACGTGGTCGATTCGGGGGCAAAGTGGCCTGTGTGCTTACGCCTCGCACAGTGGACTGAGGGCGTCCACGCGGCGGCCTTCAGGAGCCCCCGGGCCTCCTCAGCCTCACAGGCTCCCCACGTTCGCCTGGGGCCGCGGCCACCAGGAGGCCTCCTGTGTGGGAAGGATGGAGTGGGGCGCCCTGGCGCTTTCACGCACAGCTGCCGGGGAGGGACGGATGTCACTGGCTCGAGGCCGGAAACAGAGAATAACAGGCCGCCACGCGGAGTGAGTCTGGGCTTGGTGAAAGGAAAAGCTTCCTCCTGGGTCCTTCCAGAGAGGACCGCGCCGTCTGATAAGATGGCGGGCAGCCCTCGCAGATGGGAGCCATGGCGGTGGGTGACACTCCAGCTCCTTCTCAGCCCTCTGTGGGGACTCGGGGGACTTCAGAAAACCAGCCATTTTGTTATTGTCGTGGAGGTAGCCGTCCCGGCTCTCAGCTCCTCCTGCTGGAACGGTGGCAGCGGCAATGATACTGAGGAGCAGGAACAGGCCTTTTTCAAAGGCCTCAGGAGAACCCGCATCAGTCGCATCTTGAGAATTTTCTTTTCTTGCGGCTTCCTGGTGCTCAGAGCACATGGGGAGGGGGCAGGATTTGTGGGAGTGAGGGGCAGCTTCCGGAGGGACTCCTGGTAAGGCGGAAGGTGGCGGCTTCCGGAGGGATGCAGTGAGGACGCCGGCATCCTGGGCCCGGGGCTCCAGAGGCCGGGGTCGGGGCTGCCTTTGGGCAAAGTCTCCAGTGAGCAGGTGATAGCAGAGGGCAAGGGCGCCGGGCAGGAAGGAGCAGGGACTGCAGGCACTGCTGTGGGTGTCGGGGAGGGACGCCACAGAAGGCCCTTGTGTTTACCGCCTCCTGCCGCAGGAAGCCCTCCCGTGCTCAGCCCCGGGAGGCTCCGGGGGTATCGCTATCCCGGGTCTGGAAGGACATGAATTGCCTTTCCTCACAAATGCGTCTCCAAACCCTGGTTTTCCGAGTGAGACTGTCACCTTACACCTGCCCGCATTGATCCGATCTCTTCTTTTACCCGTTCAGCAGCTTCATGAGGCCCAGTGGCTTAGAGTTTCTGCCCCTGAAATAGCTCAGTGTGCTGGTTTGGGTTGTTTGCTTGTTTTTCGTTCTGTTTGAAAAATTGCCAAGCTGCATAAAAGGAGAAAAAACTAGGAGAACGAGGGTACGTACACCCTTTACCCAGACTCACCGCTCGCTAGTCTTTCGCCACATTTGCTCCCACTGCCCTTTGGCTCAGCATTGGAAAGTAGGTTGCGCATAGCCTGGCTCCATACCCCTAAACACACGCACGTATGCATCTCCGAAGACAGGCTGTTCCCCAATATTACTACATAAGCCCGAGTATCACACCAGGGAAAGCAGCACTCAGTCCATCATAGCTAAAATTCAGTCCCAAATCAGACTTCCCCAGTTACTCCCAAAATGTCCTTTATAACTCCCCTGCCCCTGAACAGGAGTTCAACCAAGTTCATGTGTTGTACTACAGGGTTGGGCGTATATCATTCAAAATGCCCAAGAGACATCCAGATTTCTTATTTGCCTTTTTTTTTAAAGGTGATGTGAAAAATAAATATTTTTATAGCATCGTTAATATTTACTGTTGCTAATTGCTATGTTGATATTAAATAATTTGTGCTTTCTAGTAAACTGATTTGAGTAGAAAGGGCCAACTCCTACTCGTTTCTGAAGAAGGAACGTTCATAGCAGAGGGCAGCTGCAGATGGGACCACATGACAGGGTCGGTTTTCTGATGAGAAAGGCCAGAGCCAGTGTGTCTCAGTGCTTCGATGGGTCGGGATCCGTTCAGCTTGTTTTTCTAAAACACTGCCTTCTCTAATCAGAGGATTACTCTTGTCTCCTTCGTTAGTGCCTGCTGAATGCAGTTGTATTTTTGGGGGGGCACATTCTTTGAGTTTAACCCAAAGTGTTTGCGTTCCCCCGGAACAAGGTAGGGTGTTGTGAAAACGTGTTCTTTGCCTTGGAATTTGTATGGAATACTTTGCTATTTGAGATCCCGAAAAGAAAAAACAAAGAACAAGGTAAAGTTTTCAGACAGTGAGAAATTCGCATAGGACTTCAGAGTTCCTGCGAGGGGGTGTGTTTGTAGTGTGTTGTACCATCACGGGAAGCATTATCCCAGCCAGGGTACCGCTCACGCCCTTCGGCGTTTTCTTGTGGTTCTCAGGGTAGATCCAGACACCTTCCTTCCTGTGGCTGGTGAGACCCGCATGATCGGGTGGCTGCCTCCCTTTCTAGACTCCTCTCACTCCTTACCGCCTATCACTGGATGCGTGCCATTCTGAATTTGTGCTAGGCCCTGGTGCATTGGCAGTTCTCGCCAGCCTCCAGGCCTCAGAGGGCTCCTTGGCACCAGCTGAACCACTTCTTTGCCTGGTTCCCTGCAGCTTGGACGCCACTTGGTCATGGAGGGTCTTCCTTGAGCCCCAAACGATAAGCTGGGTCCCCTCCATCGTGTGCTTCCATTGCTCCCACGTGACTTCTGATGCATTTGTCATCATGCCTAAGAGCCACCTGTCCCTTTGTCTCTCTTCCCCCTTAGCCTGTAAGATGTGTGAAGGCAACCACTGTGCCTTGTCTCGTTGGCCATTGTTTCCCGGCATCAGCCACAGCGGGAACTAACAAGTTTTAACGCTCTCAAAAACGGCTAGGGAATAAATGATTGAACAGTGAGGGCCTCCGGAGGTGGCATTTTGCCTCCCTCCTTTTTTCAGTTTGTGCTATATTCATAAGGAGAAAGGGGTGCTAAGTACGTCTGGTTGGGAAATAGCTTTAAAAGAAACTAGCAAATAACTGCATTTGTTGTCCTTGGTGGAACAGTAGGGAATACTCTGATTGCATCGGTCACTCAGGGTCATTATAGCAATGTCATCAAATTTAGCTCACACTGAAATTTGATTGAATGATTGACTGATTGGTTACCATACCTAAGTTTGCCTGTTTCACAAGCCCAGCCAACTGATCTGTGGGAGAAGGGGTTAACCTCAATGGTCAATCCAATTTAAGACTTACTTTAGTCCAGTAATTCAGACAGTCCCTTCAGTGAAGTGACACACTCTCTGGGAAAGTGCTAAGTCTTAGACATTGTCTCTGCCTCTCCTTGCTTCTCTCCCTGACAAGGGTTCCTGGTTGAGGAGGGGAAGAAGTTGGCTTGGGTCCTCCTCTTGGCTGTAGGGGAGCTGGATGCTTAAGCCAAGTGTTCTCAAAGGGGAAAATCCTCTTAAGAAATAACTTAGATGCTTATATCAGGGAGGAAATGAAAGACTGAAAACCAAGAGCATCCAGCTTAAAAAGTTAGAGAAGTACAACAGAATAAGCTCAAAGAGAACAGGAAAATGGAAATAATAAATAATTATAAAAATATATAAGAATTTTAAAAAGAAGAAGGAGAAGACAACCCAAGAGAGAAATAGCCCTGAAATTGGTTCTTTGAAGAGACTTCCTAATCAGGAAAGAAAAGGCTAGTAATGGAAACAGGGTAACTTTGTGGCCACAGCAGAGATTAAAAAGATAGTAAGGGAATATTACAGTCAATTTCATGCCAATAAACTTTAAGACCTAAACAAAATGGACACATTGCTGGAATACTAGAATGCTCCAAAGCTGATTAAAGAAGAAATGGAAACTCTGAGTAGCCTTGTAACTATCACAGAGATGTTTCATCAGGTAGGGACGGTTTTCGGGAGAGTCCTAGCAATCATTCATGAAACAGAGGAGTTCTACTCATTTGCAGAGCCCTTAAGAAAATAGAAAAAGAAAGAACACTTCTTAACCTCCTTTTGCAAAGCTAGCGTAAACTTGATACCAAAAGCAGACAAGAATAGCACAAGAGAAGATGATTCAGAGTCTGTCGTATTTGTGAATAGATACACAGAAGTCCCCCAAAAGGGTGTCAGTAAGTGGAATCCGTCAAACTCCTTGTATCCCAAAAATGCTATTTGGTTTAACATTAGAAAAATTTATTAATGCACATTAATATTTAAAGGATAGCAGATTAAAGGG
Source organism: Ailurus styani (assembly GCA_002007465.1). Classification (NCBI taxonomy): domain Eukaryota; kingdom Metazoa; phylum Chordata; class Mammalia; order Carnivora; family Ailuridae; genus Ailurus; species Ailurus styani. The sequence goes on along the minus strand of LNAC01000632.1, from coordinate 188,122 downwards.
AAATTAAAGGGAGAAATTATCTTAATAGGGGAAAAGAATTTGATAAAATTCAGCATCCATTCATGATAAAGAAAAACAAAAAACCTACCAGCCATATAATACAGAGGGAAATGTCTTTAACCTGGGGAAAAGTATTTACCAAAAACTTATAACAAATCATTATACTCAATAACATCAAAAATATTCCCTTAGAAATCAGGAGCAAGACAAGTACGTGTTCTGTTGCTCCTTTTACTTGACATGGTACTGGAAGTCTCAGCTACCATGGAAGACAAGAAAGAGATCAAATATTACCACAGAAAAAACAAAACTATCATTTTTCAAACGAGCCTCAATTACTTAACAAGCTTGCTAGGTATGAAATCAATATGCAGAAGTAATTACATACTTCTGCATTGACAACACTGGAAAGGATACAGCTAGAGTTAGAGACAAAAAAATAAAGGTTACCTAGAAATAAATATAATAAAGCATAGGAACTCTTTCTGGAGGAAAGTAGATCATTTATACTGAAAGATATTAAGGGGGACTTAAATAGAGGGATAGAAGGTATGCAAGGGTAGGAATTTTCACTATTATTAACAATAATCAGTTTCCCCCAAATTGATTAGAGGGAGTCATTTGAATTCCAGTCCACATTCCAACAGAATTTTTCACCGGTTTTCACCAGTTTTTCACCAATTTCATCAATCTTTCATCAGTTTTCAGAAAAACTGATTCCAGAAAGGATAAACGAGAGCAAGTGGTCAGTAATGGTGAAGGTAGCATGAAATAAGAACGAGGTGGAGGGTGTGACCTGCCATGTGATGAAAAACTACCAGTGATTGGCACAGGGACAGATAAATACCATGATGGGACATAGTAAAGAAATCAGGAACCGACACGTGCATATAGAGAAGCCACGTGTGTTGCAAAGACAGGGCTGTAGATCAGTGAGGAAAGGATAGATTTGTCAGTAAATGGTCCTCTGACAATTGGTTATCTTTATGGAGTTAGTGGGACTGGATCCATACCTCACACCATATGCAAACACAAGTTACAGGTGAAAACTTACGGCAAAACTTTAAACCTTGTAGAAGAAAATATAGCATATGACTTCGGGTTGGGTAGGATTTCTTGGAAACCATAAAGGAAGAAATTGTTACATAACTACAGTAAAAGTTTTAAGTAAAAACTTTATTTAGGGCGCCTGGGTGGCTCAGTGGGTTAAAGCCTCTGCTTTTGGCTCAGGTCATGATCTCAGCGTCCTGGGATCGAGGCCCGCATCGGGCTCTCTGCTCAGCAGGGAGCCTCCTTCCTCCTCTCCCTGTCTCTCTGCCTGTCTCTCTGCCTGCCTCTCTGCCTACTTGTAATCTCTCTCTGTGTGTCAAATAAATAAAATCTTTAAAAAGAAAACTTTATTTACTTATTAATTACAGAAAGACAGCCTATAGAAGGTGGCAGAAAAGCCTAGGGCACTGCTCATCTAGTTTCACCTTAGTGTGAATTAGGAAAAGGCTCTGCCTTTCTCAAGACAGTTTACTTTATCTGTTGGATAATCCAGACTCATCTGAATCTTTTTTGTAATAGAGACCAAATGTCTCTGATGTGAATGGTGCTCCGTAGGGCCAGCCAGACTGTAAACAGATCTCGTTGGGGTTGGGGGTTGCCTGGCCACGTGTCACAAATCAGGAGGAGACAGTTGCCACACACATAGTTTAGCAAAGGATTAGTATTAAAGAAGTAGTAAAAGCTTTTACCTATTCATAAGAAAAAGACAAATATCCCAATAGGAAAATGGGCAAACGCCAGGAAGAGCATCCTCAGAGAAAATCAGAATGGTCAACAAATACATGAGAAGATGCCCAACCTCGTAATCAGGGGAAGGCAATTTAAAATAAGTTAAACACAGCTTTCGCATAGCTTCCAGGTTGGCCAGAATCCAAAACCCAAGATAGGAGTGTAAATTGTGTAACCGTTGTGAAAACCAGTGTGGCTTCAAATACTAGAGCTACCGAAGCACACACACCTTGACCTCACACTTCCACTCCTGAGTGTAAATTCTAAATAAGCTGAAACATGGGCCCCAGGAAGCCAGGGCAGGAGTGTTTGAAACTCGTAAACAAGCGGAAACAACCCGTTTTCCATCAGCAGTAGAAGGACTGGGCAGAGAGCGTTCTAGTTGGGGAGAATGAATGACACGAGGAAATGGGCACTACTGAGCTGATGTTGTTTAGGGGTATGGTGTATATTTTTATTATGTAATAAAGCCATAAAGAAAAGGTTAAGTAGGAAATTCAGAATATAGGTTACCCTAGCGAGGCCCAAGGGAGGTTTCAAAGGTCACGCCAGTGTTCCTACTCACAGGTGATCGTTTTTGTTTTTTTATACTTTATGTACTCTCTTGTAAGCAGGAACGACTTTTTTCAAAAAAGGAAGAATCAGGCTTATGAGGCAGTAGCTACGGGATCGTATTTTGGCGTGCGAAGAGCTAAATGTCCTCCCCTCTCTTTGCATTTCATGTGTGGTAATTTTAATCTCCAGACGAGTGGACGCTGCCGGAGAGGCCGTGCACGGGCAAGGCCGGGAAGGGGAAGGCGCGTTTGTGGGAGTGTCTGGAACTGGCACTTGCGGGGCGCGAAGCGAGTCCACGTGCTGTGCTGGCTGCTTTCCGAACATACGCTTGCCCCGTCCACACAGCGCTGGGAAGTTGCTGCCCCTTCCTCTCTGGCCTTCTGGGGAACCGGAGCCCACAGGGACCCCCGTCCTGAGTCTTCAGTCTCTGCTTGTCTGCATTCTGTAAAAGCGCTAGTATGTTGCATTTTGAGACGGAGTGAATGGGCAAGTGCCTGCCTTCTCCCCTAGCCCTCCGGGCCAGGCTTCTCCCGAGAGCTGTCTCCACTCCCGCGTGTGCCCTTGACTCTCCAGCCCACCCCCGGTCTGGCGTCTGTCCCCTTACCCTTGACCCTCGTCGTCCTCAGCTCTCTCAACTGAGGGACGTTCAGCCCGCCCGAAAGCTCTTCTTGGTGTTGGTCCCTTCTTTTGACATCCCACGATAGTATGCCCTCCCAGCTTCCCGTCCACTTCTCTGGCTATTGATTTTCAGTCTTCCTGGGCAGCTCCTTGGCATCTAGCCCTGGGAGTGATGGCATTCTGTGCGGTCATCTCCCGGGACCCGTCTGCTGAAAACCCAGGTGTCTGGCTCTAACTCCGTCTCCTTTGCGTTCCAGGCTCTTATGAGACTGCCTCTTGTATAGTATGGCTCAGGTGATCCACGGGAGAGGACTCTGAGCCCGCGGCCGTCCCTCCCGTCTCCGGCTGCCATCCCTGCTGGGGGCTCCTGCTGCCTCCTCTCCCTTCTCACGAATGGCCCTGCAATCCGCCTGGCAGCCTCAGCTGATATCTAGGACGCCTTCTCCCTCCTGTCCGCCCCGCTCTCCTCCATCCTTCCTCTCAGCGCCCTCATTTGCCCGCATCTTTCCATCCCTACCACCCACAGCCTGTCCAGAGCTGTCATGTGTCACCGAGGCCATGGCAGTGAGTCGTTCCCGAACCGGCCTGCGTTCTGGCTCCTGCCCGCTCCGCCCGCACCTTTGCTGTGCGCGACAGCCGGGAGCAGGAGCACGTCGCTTCCTGCTTACTGCCCTCCGGTGGCCCCGTGCCCTGGAGGCAGACACGGAACCCTGACCTCAGCCTTCAGGGCCCCCGTCCTGGCTGCGGCCCACCCCCTGCCCAGCCCACTCCTCCTCCCTTCTTGGTGCTCACTCCAGCTGCCGTGCCCTCAAGAGGCCTCCTCTGACTGCCCACACCGAGGCTCTTCCTGTTTCTCTTCTAGTACCTTCTCCTTTCAGCCAGAGTGCTTTTCTCCTTGTTTCTGTGGGTTTGTGTCCACCCAGTCTCTCTAGACTTTCTGCGTCTGGTCGGCCTCTGTGTACCCACCCCCCAGCCCTAGCGCACACACGGTAAGTGTCCACTGAATGGACAGGGGACGAAGCGGTGTCGTTTTACAGACAAGCTATGCCCAGAGAGGGAAAGGACCTACCCAGAGGCTCATGGGTGATCACGGCAGGACTGGGGCCCACGTTGGCACCCTGATACTGCATGGGAAACGGGAAAGTGACGCCTCCCGACCTCCGTCATTGTGGTGTCAAGTGACCTTCCCCGGTCTTTGATAAGGACAGCGGGTCCTCATCTTGTGCAGAGTGCTTTGCACGTGTTCCTGAGGCCTCCCTCCTCTTCTGACCGACCAGCCCTCCCTGTGCAGATGCTGCCCTCCACGCCTTGTCCCCTGTGGGCACAAGTCCCCAGAACGGCGGGCAGGCACGCTGTACTGCAGACTGATCTGCACCCCCACTGGAGGAGTGGGGCCCCCGCGGGCTGCAGACGGCTTCCTGCTGAGTCCCCTGCCCCCTGGCCCACACGAGGGACCAAATCATCCCTTGAAACTTGCCTGAGTACTGAAGGTCCACACGCCAACAAGATTCCGAGCTGTGGCCAGGCCACGTGAAACTCCACCTCGCCTCTGGTGCTGGCTTTTACTCTCTGGTACCTGTTCCGTTCTTTCATTCAGTGAAGCCCCCTGACGACGTACAGCTCTGGGCCAAGCACGAGCTAAGGATATCACCCCGGACCCTGGCAGCCAAGTCCCTGCTCCCTCAAAGCCTATGTTCTCGTGGAGGGACACGTAATGAAGACAGGGAGTCATGTCAGGCAGGGACACGTACTGTGAAGGAAAAGCAGTGGAGCAGGGTGGCTTCTTCCGAGACCGCTGTGGTCTGCGAGGCCTCTCCCGGGAGGTGGTGTGTGGAGGGAGACTGGAGAGATGAGAGGGACCAGACAGGCTCCGGGCTGGCGCAGGGGCGTCCGGCTGAGCGGGGGCAGCGCTCCGGGGGACTGGGCGCCGGAAGGAAGGCGGGGGGAATGAGGGAGGAGGGCAGGCCCGGGCAGGCCGAGGCCCCAGGCCCACTTGCAGGGGCATTTGACAGATTTCAATCAACAAATAGATGAAGCGGATTCACGGTGGGTAAATAGTCCGTGACTTCGTGAAAAGTTGCGGAGAGCTTCGAGGATGTCGGGTAGCCGGTATCGGTAACGTACTTCAGTGCTCAGATCTAAAGGCCACGTCTAAATAAAGCCAGAATGTCCGAGTACTTTACTCCAGAGGACGTGTCACAGGGAGTTGGAACGACCTGAGAACCAGCCCGGGAGCTGCCGCTCACTCTCCTGTGACCTCGGGTAGCTCCCAGGCCTCCTTTCCACCTGACTTTGCTCTTCTGTAAAACGAGTGGGTGAGCGAGAGAGGCGGCAGGGAGCCCCGTAGCTCTGAAGAACAGTATGACTCAGAGGACGGATACTTGGGTTGACCGTCATCAGCAGAACAGAAGAGGACATTTGTCAGCAGTTAGAGCCACTCAGAAATGGTGTGAGGGCTCATGTAAGGGAGTGAGTTTCCTGGCACTGGGAGTATTCAAACAGGGGCAGAGGATCATCCGGAGTGTGGTCCACCCTTACCCGTTCTTCTGCAAGGCCCCATCATGCCTACACTCAGCGAGTGCCGCATGGAGTGTCGTGGGCAGGCTGGTGTCAGAGAGGGTTAGGCCAGACTGCTGGTTCCTCAGGCTGGTCCTCGGAGGGACCGACGGGCTGCCTGAGAATCACCCTCGTGTTCCCCAAACTGCTTCCCAGCGGCTCCCCATGAGGTTCCGATTCAGCTGCCCAGTGCTGGGCCTGAGCAGCTGGAATTTGACAAAGTCCGCACCCGATTCTCATCTGTAGCCACTAGTAGGAACCACTGGGCTGGGTTCCCTGCACAGGAACTTCTGTGGCCAAGTTCTGTGGCTCTGGGCGCACCAGCGCCTCGCACCGGCAGGTAGGGCGCTCCCTGATGGAGCTTTAACAGTATTTCCAGGCTTTCAGTCCTTGGCTTCTGTTCTGGCCAGACTGGCCTGCTTCCTGTCCCCAAACATGCCTTGTGGTTTCCTGCCTCTGACCTTCTCCTAAAGTCACGGCCTCCATCTGTAGAACCTTCTGCTCTTCCTCGCCTGTAAGCCCTCCTTCACTGAATGTCTCACCCTCTCACATCCTCCCCCGTTAATACTCAGCAGGGGCTCTGTGCGAGGCTCCCACTAGGTTCCTGGGGACCCACGAGAACAGTTGAGGCTGCTTCTCCTCGCAGGGGCTCCAGGGCCATCTGTGAGTTGGGACCTGTGTCCCTGACAGGTGAGGATGGAGCACACTGGGCTTCACGAGGACCCCAACCTCACCTGCTGTCCTGACCCCTTTCCGGGGGGGGGGGATCTTGTTTCTCAGCCCAGCCAGCCCCCCTGCAGACCCTCAGGCCTTTTCACATGTGTGGTACTTGACGGGACAGCGGTGGCACTTGCAGTGGCCGCGGTAGTGACGGTGACCATGTTTTAATTACCTTGCAGTGCCGTCCGAGGGCCCGGCGCCGTACGGTGTCTTCCTGGAGGCTCCCTCCATGACGGCTCAATTAGGGGAGCGGCGGGACTGTGGTTCAGTGTGCAGGCCAGCTTCCTAATTGAAAACACATTCTCCCCTCTGTAGCTGCAGCTGGTTTGGTTCTGCTCATGCAGAAAAGGATATAACCTTGCCTAACATAGGAAATGAACGGTTGAGAGAGAAGCCAAATTCAATTTCAGTCAGATATGTGGAGGCTAAGCCCGTGATCTATGGAAGCAGGGGAGCGAGCCGTGTGCACGCGGAGAGGGGCGCACTCAGCGGCCCATTAATCACGGCCGCCCGCCCGGCGCGGCCGCCACCGCGTGTGCCACTGCGCCCGCGCCGCGCCTCCGCCGGGGGCTGGCCAGCAGCCAAGCACTCCAGAAGTTAACCTCTTAAAGACCCGGAGCCGCTTTCCGTTGAATAAATGTAATTTTGTGGTCAGAAATAAATGCTTGTGATGTAGCAGGAGCTTTGGAAACAACAGCGAGCCAAAGCTATTACAAATTGCTCCGTGTTGTGGAAGTCAACAGCACACATCAAAATTCCGAGTGTATGGCAAATTGATTTCGGCCCAGAGCTCTGCAGCTATTCAATAAAAGTCCTATTAAGCCATTGTATGTAATGAACAATCCAGAGCAAATCTAATATTTTCAGTGGGTAATTATTTTTAACATCCTCTTGGTAACCGTCGGCAGAGGCCTTGGATGTTTATAGCACGGACCCGCGTGCGGTGGGCGCACCCCCACCACCACCACCACCGCTTTCATTTGCCTCTGCCGGAGGCCCCGGGACAGGCCGCCCGAACTCGGGGCTCCCGCAGGGTTTCCCAGCAGACCCTGCTCCCGAAGGGGACTCAGAGGGTTTTCCAGTTTTCTAGCACGCGGTGGGTCCCTGGGAAGCGTCAGGTGACCTGAAATGGACTGAGTTGGAATGGAGAAGGGGCAGGCAGTGAGAAGGTTCTAGAATAAATGAATCGAAAGCTGTGTCAGCAGAGTTGGCTCAGCACTGGAGCCTCTAGAGACCAGAGGGTCACAGGAAAGGAATTCGAGGTCCCGCTCACTGAAGGGACCCATGCGGGTGCCTGAAAGGAGCCCTGGGTCTTGCCCCCTGCACCTCCGCTCCTCAACAACTCGGAAAGCAGGCTCCGTGTCAGGGCGCCCCTGCTGCTGCAGCCACCAGAGAGGTCTTGTCGCCAGCTGAGCGGGGGTCACCTTGGCACCCCCTTCATTGCTCCACCACGCTGTTCGGGCCAGGAGATGAGTCGTCATGCTGACCCAGGTCACACTCTCTGTGGCAGTCTCCCCTTCCAGAGCATAAGCTTCTGGAGGACAGCTCATTCATTCTTTGATTCATTTGGTATTTACTGAACACCTACTGTGTGCCAGGCTGGACCTGAACTAGACTGTGGTCTGTAGTTGCAGGTAATTAACTCATATGCTGCTTCCATGGCGTTTAATAGTTGAGCAGAATCTGTCTTCATGTGGCACCGTGCTGGGCACACAGCAGGCCCTCAGTAAACTTTGGATGGGTGGGTGGATGGATGGGTAGATGGGTGGATGGGTGGATAGATGGACGGATGGATGGACGGACGGACGGATGGATGGGTGGATGGATGAGCAAATGAATGGATGGATGGATGGCAAGATGGAGAGTTAACACCCCTGGTGTATAAATCAAAAGCATTCTCTGTCCATAAAAAAAGGCCTGTTCTTTTGCTTACACTCCCAGAACTTTGCAGGGAATCATGTGAGACCAGGAGGCAGTTGTGATATGAAGATAAGGGCCTAGAGTTCTAAGGCCTTGGTTTGAGGCCTTACTTACCAGTGACCTTGGCTTTTACCAAGTCCGTTGACCTATCTGTGCCTCTTTTCCCTCATGTGATAAATGTGAAGGATTGGGGGGAATAGATTTGAATGGCGATGAGAAGTAGTATTTGTCTCATAGTTTGTTGGTTTTTTTTTTTCTGGGCTAGAATCAGTCCAACTTGTAATAGTCATGTAGTATTTATTTGAATATTGTGGAATTTAAATTATTAGGCTATTTTGTTTTCTGCAGATCTCTCTTCCCTTGGAAAAACTCAATCTGGACGTTAATTATGTTTTACTTATGTTCCATTAAGTTAATGCAGTAATTCCTTATGTGCAATGGACACCATGGAGCAGATGCTCAAAGGGGGACCCGACAATGTGTGCACGTGGCCCTGGTAGGGAGCTCGGGGACACGGTTTGATCACAGCCAGGAGCCCAGCCGAGCTCATTGCCCACATGTGGAGTATCCCACGTTCCATCTCTCCCCCAGTCTATTTCAGACCGCTCCACTGCTCTCTTTGCTGGCAATTTGCAAAGTGTTTTACATCTCGAAGTTCCCATTTCCATCATCTCCCACAGCTTTACCCACGCCCTGTGCTAGCGACATAATTGCCGGCCAGAGTGACCTAACAGGCAGGTGGCTGTGAGCTTGAGGAGCAGGGGGACGCCCAGAGGTGAGGTCTATGCTCCCCCTGCCACCCATGTCTCTTCCCCGTGCTCTTGACTCCTCCCCTCTCGCTGTGTCTTGGTCCCACGTGTCCTGGGATCAGCGGCTCCCTGGGGCCTCATTACAGCCAACCAAACACCACCCTCTCATCACTAAATACTCACCACATCCAGCAGGTGCCACAGATCCCACCCCTGCGGTGACTTTGAGCCACGCTGTTGGTAGCCAGCCACCTGCACGGACGAGCGTCAGGGTCGCAAGTGGCTTGAACAGGGTTATGGATTAGAACCTAGGTGTTTGGACACAGTCACTCATTCTACTCACTGCCACGGAAGGGGGCATGACCAGTGTTTCATCTAACTGCAACTTCCAGAGCCTTCCATGTTACCAGCCAGGAAGGGTCAACCTGGCCGGGTGGACCAATGACCCCCCACAGCTCCCCTCCTCACCGGGGACCCTCTCATTCTGCCACTGCTTGGGGCTGTTCCGGGGCCCTGTCCACTTGGTGAAGACCAAGGGGCAGGAACAGGGAGTAAGAGTTGGCTGAGACTGACCGGGAGCTTGCGCTGGCTGAGCCCTCTAGTGGGAAAGGAGACTAACCCGGAGAGCAGGTTCTGCTAAAACCTGCCAACTCCAAGCCTGGCCCTTGGGGAGAGGAAGAACATCTCAGCTCCACCTACGTGCCAGAAGCTTCACATACATTATCTGATTGCATCTGCACAACAGCGCAGCCCTGGGTGGTTTTATAATAATTTCTTAGAGAGAAGGAAGTGGGCCCAGAGAAGTCGAGTAACTTACTTGAAGCCACACAGCTTGCCGGCATTAGAGCTGAGACTTGCATGCCACTGCCTGACTCTAAAGCCAGTAGTGCTTATTCTAGAAGGCTTGTGAAGTGTCTTGAAATTGCCTCCAAGGTTGGAGAAGATGGGGAGACCTGTGAGACTTAACGCTTTGCCCTCCAGCATAACAAGAGAGAAAACTGGCCGCCTACGGTCAGCGCGCATGAGGGAAAGGATTCTTTCCTGAGGCTATCGAGGGAGGGACCTGGCACCTACCTGGGATAGAGCCGTGCTCCCCAGGGAGCCCTGACACCTCCAGACTCAAGCACCTTCCATCCTCAGGCCTGGAGTCCAGGGACTTGGGACGGCAAGTCTGACCCGGAGCCCCAGCGCCTGGCATCCTCTCGGGGCAAACCTCAGAGCGAATGTTTTCTTGAAACGTGGCGGACACATGCCACCGCTGTGGGAGCTCAGGAGTGTGCTGCTGCAGGCACGGGGGGCCCGGAGGCCTGGCTGGGATGTTCACGTGGGGCACCTGGGCCGCGCCTTCCTCCTTCACGCTGTCTCCTGGCTTCTGTCTGGTGTTCCCTCCTACCCAGGCCTGCAGTGGCTCCTTCCGGGGAGGAGGCCTAGAGCTGCAGAGAAAACCAAACCGACACGCCACAGATTTTGGAATCAGACGCATCTGGATTTGACTCCTGAGTCATCTTTTACCAGTGTGACCTGGAATGGGTCCTTTCAGCTTCTCTGTGTCTCATCTGTATCATGGAAAATCTGCCCCCCATATGCAAGATCAAGTTCTTGATCATGGCATTCCCCAGATCCTTCCACCTCCTAAATACCACAGAGCCGCCGGGATTCAGCCACATCCTCTGGGGCCTTCATTCACACCCATCCCATCCCTGGTTCATCTCGTCTGGCCGTTTGGGGCTGATGGCTCCAAATCTTGGTCTTGGGCCTGGGCCTGGGCCTCTCTCAACATCAGGCCTCCCAGGAGCTCCCCTGTGACCTGTTGCAGACTTATTACCTCCACACCGACACCCAAACACACACCTCTGTGTGTGTCTCCCATCTCAGGGGAGATGACCAGCCCCACTCACCCTAGCCGGAACCCCGAAGGGACCCATATCTGCCAGTAGACTCTGGCAGTTCTGCCTCCCTCACCTCACTCGCTTTGGCTCCCACCTTCCCGACACACAACTTCCTCCACCCCTTCTCCCCTACACCCCACCCCCAGTTGCCTTCCCATCCAGTGGGATCCCGTCACTTCCTGTCACTTGCTGACTGACATCCCCAACCTCCCAGCATGAAGCCGGGCCCCTGTCCTAACCCCCCACCCCCGCTGGTCCCTCCCTCCAAGCCACTCGGGCTCCAGGCACAGCAGGCCCCGCACCTGTCTGAAAGGCAGCACACACTCTGTATTCACACAGGCTCCCCTTCCCCACGCGGCCCCTGCCCTCCCACTGCAAAGGGAGCTCTTTCTCCTCCTCAAAACTTACCTAAGTCTGTGAAACACCAGGTGCAGAGCTGTATCTGTCATAGTCTCCCATTTGCATTAATTCATTCATTGTGAGAGAGAGAGAGAGAGATCACAAGCGGGAGGGGCAGGAGAAGGAAAGAGAATCCCAAACTGACTCCCCACTGAGCACAGAGCCCGAGGTGGGGCTCAATCCCACAACCCCAAGATCAGGACCGGAGCCAAAACCTAGAGTCAGATGCCCAACTGACTGCGCCATACCGGCGCCCCTCCTACCATTTGCATTGTGTGTGCAGACGCTTGTAAATGCATAATGTGTTTCTGGAAAGATGCACAAGGGAATCCTTGCCGGCCAGCCAGGCAGATGGGGAAGGTGGACGTGGTTGGGAGGAAGAACTTCTTTTCACTGTATTCTTACACTTTTTGTTGTTTTTATTTTCTTTTACAATTAGATGTTTGTTAGTATATTCAGAGTTGTGCCACCATCATCACTGTCTGATTCCAGAACATTCTCATCACCCGAAAAACAAACCCTGTACTCATTTGTGGTCACTTCCCATTCTCCCTCCCACCCCCCGCCCCCAGCAACCACTAATTGACTTCCTTTCTGTCTCTACAGGGTTGACCATTCTCAACATTTCATATCAATGAAATCATACCCCGTGTGGTCTTTTGTGGCTGGCTTCTTTCACCTGCCATGTTTTCACGATGTGGCTGTGTTGTAGCATGTATCAGCACCTCATTCCTTTTTGTGGCAGAATAATATTCACTGTATAGATATGCCACCTTTTGTTTACCCATTCTCAGTTGATGGCCGTCTGGGCTTGTGCCCCCTTTTGGCTGTTGTGAGTAATGCTGCTGCAAAGTTCATACGCAAGTTTTTGCACAGATACACATTTTCATTTTTCTTAGATGTGTACCTAGGAGCAGAATTGCTGGCTAATATAGTAACTCTGTGTTTAACATTTTGAGGAATTGCCAAACTGTTTTCCAAAGTGCCTCATTTGATGCTTCCATCACCAGTGTGCAAGGGTTCCAGTTTCTCTCCATCCTCCCTAACACCACTACAGCCTAGTGGATATGAAGCGGTATCTCATTGTGGCTTTGATTTGCATTTCCCTAATCACTGAGCATCTTTCTGTGTGCTTACTGGCCATCTGTATATCTTCTTTGGAGAAATGTCTATTCGGATGTTTTGTCTGTTTTTAAATTCAGTTATTTGTTTTTTTTTTTATTGTTGAGTTGTGAACAATCTTTACATATCCTGTTTACTAATCCCTCATCAGATACATCATCTGCAAAAATGTTCTCCCATTCTGTGGGTTGTCTTTTCATTTTCTTCATTGTATCCTTTATAACACACAAGTTTTAAATTTGGTGAAATCCAGTTTACCTATTTTTCTTTTATTGTTTATAAACGCTTTTGTTGTTATATCTTAGGTCACAAAGATTTACAGTTGTGTTTCCGTTTAAGGGTTTTGTAGTTTTAGCTCCTATGTTTTGGTCTCTGGTTCATTTTGAGTTAACTTCCGTATACAGTGTGAAGTAAGGGTCCAGCTTCATGCTTTGGCACGTGGATATTCACTTGTCTTTGCCTTGTCTGCTGAAAGACAGTTCTTTCCCCACTGAATTTGTCTTTTCACCCATGTCAGAACTCAGTTAACTATAATGTGAGAGTTTGTCTCTGGACTCTTAATTCTCTTCCACTAATCTAACTGCATGTCTGTCCGAATGCCAGTGCCATACATTCTTGATTAATGTAGCTTTGCAATAAGTTTTGAAATTGGTAAGTGTGAGTCCCCCACCTTTGTTTTTCTCTTTTCAAGATTGTTTGGCTGTTTTGGATCCCTTGCATTTCAGTATGAATCTTAAGGATCAACTCACTAGTTTCTGCAGCAAAGCTGGCTGAGATGTTGACAGGCATCGCGCCGAATCCGGAGATCGATTTGGGACTTTTGCCATCTTAACAATATTAAGTCTCCCGATCCATGAACATTTTAAAGTCTCACTTTCAGATGGTTTATGGCTGGTGGATAGAAAGACAATTGATTTTTGTGTATTGATCTTATATTATGCAACCTTGCTGAACACTGTATGTTTTTATACCCCTAAGATTTTTTTTTTACTATATACATAAATTATCTGCTCACAAAAACTGTATTTCAGGAACCTCAGATAAGAAAACAAAAAGCAGAGGGCGCCTGGGTGGCTCAGTGGGTTAATGCCTCTGCTTTCGGCTCAGGTCATGATCTCAGGGTCCTGGGATCGAGGCCCGCATCGGGCTCCCTGCTCAGCGGGGAGCCTGCTTCCCCTTCTCTCTCTCTGCCTGCCTCTCTGCCTCCTTGTGATCTCTCTCCCTCTGTGAAATAAATAAATAAAATCTTTTAAAAAAAATAATAGAAAACAAAAAGCAGAAAAACCCCAGGTAGACTCCTCCTCCTCTGCACCCCTATCGTGAATTTTCTGCGAGGTTTGGAGGGGGCAGGGGTCGGTTCTGGCCTCTGAGGCTAGGCTAGCACACCACCTGGCACATTTTAGCCACCCCTTAAATGATTCCATTCCTAGTGAAAGAATGAACAAACGAGTAAGCAGTTCAGGCGGCCCACACGGTCCACCTCTGAAGACCGGTGCTGTTGGCAAAGGCTTTCCCACTGGGAAGCTGTGACCTGCCTTGTAGCTTCTACCTGTTGGTTCTGGTTTTGCGCTCTGGGGAGAGAGAGGATTCTTCCCCATGGCAGCCCTTCAGGTGCACGGTGACAGCCAGACGTCAGACGTGCGTGGCTGACGGTAAAAGAAGAGAGAGATGCTAGTTGCTGTTTTCACGGTCTTTACTATATTTGTCCTGCTGTCCTCTGCCACAGATCTCTTCTCCGTGGGTCCCTTGCATTTCAGTATGAATCTTAAGGATCAGCTCACATCTTTATTTCCCACATCTTTATTTATCTTTATTTCCCTGTTTGCCCTTCACAGCACTGTCTTCTTTGGACTTCTCTCCAGTTTTCTTCTCTTAGACACTTGGTCAAGGTGGGCGGGGGGCAGGCAGCTAGTTAAGGAATATTCCATTGGTTTATATAAGAAGCAACTGTGCATTGTTACCCACGTCTACACTGCCTTGCCTTTATGACCAACCAAAACTGGCCCGTGGGACTTGTTCATTCTGCGCTGAGCCGTGTAGAGATTTCCAGGTAGTCTCACTGGGGAGTATGGTGGGTGTGATTCTTCCTCACGGGACTTCCATCTGCAAGTTGGAAGTTATGATGGAGTGTGACCCTGAGAAAGAAAGCTGGTGGTGGCAGCAGGGCTCCCACATCTGCTCCCAGTCTCTCCTCCCTCCGCATTGCTCCAAGGGTGACCAGGGTGCTGGAAGAGGGGCCCCCTCCACCCCGGGGTCCTCTTGCATCTCCCATGGGGCTCACTGCAAACGGGCTCTCTGTGACTGTGATCTCGCTCCAGAAAACATATGCCTTCCTTTTACATGGCCGTGTTCAATGAAATTTAGAACTCCAGAGCTGGGGCCCCGTACGTGCCTGTTTTGGATGGGATCTTGGTCATTCTCTGTTGACCTCCGGTGGGCCCCGTGGCTCTTCAAATCTTGTTTTGCTCTTGAAAGACTCGGAGTGATACAGATCCAGTCTCATCCCTGAAGCTCTTGCTGGTCCTTACTAGCCTGTAGTCCCGCAGAGCACATCGATTTGAAAATTGTGTTAATGGTCCGTGTTTATTTCTAAATCATGAGCTTGTACATTCCCGGGGCACAGGCTAGTGGGTTGCTCACGAGCGGGCCATTGCCACCATGGTATCTTAGATGTGGTTTAAGGGGCTCTCTGTCCCTAAGACTTGAATCAGAGGAGGATAGTCTGTGGGGCACTGGGAAGAGAATGCTCCCTTCGGACTTTTTCTAGAAAAGTCATCAATGTTTCCTCTGATTCTGTATCCTCCAGACTACTGGCTACTTGATACGGGAGATTCTCATGGTTCATTTTCACAATTCAGCAAGGAGGGAGTCATTCCCTAGACAGATGAAGAGACCGAGGGGGAAATAGTTTAAGGAACCCACCTCTAGATCCTCCAGCAAGCATGCCCCAGGGCTGGCTTCAGACCCAAGGCTCTATTCCTTCCAAGCACGCATTCTTTGCACTGACTGCGCAGCCCTGGGCATGGTGCTGCTGGGGTGTCATTGTATCCTTGGTGGGTCTCCCTAGGGACCCAGCTCTGGGCTTGGTCAGTTTCCGCATCTGAGAAGTGGCGTTGCCAATCTGGGGGCTCCGTCACCATTCACAGCAACCAAGGTTATTCTCCCCACTTTGCTGACAAGGAAACGGAGACACAGAGGTTAATCAGTGGCCGAGGTAGTGCACCTGTGCTGGTGCTGGAGCCAGGACTCGACCCTGATCTTCTGACACCACACCCAGGCCCTTGGCCCCATGAGGTGCTGCCCTCCCTGCCACCCGTGCCTGCCGAGGCTGGACGGCTCCCTGGAAAGGCAAGCCTTTTGCATTTCAGAATATGCAACACTGGGTGAGCAGCGAGACCAGCGTGCTTCATGTTTTTTGGGGTGATCCCGAAGTAAAAGTCTACACTGTTGTCTCTATCTATGTGTCATAGCTGGCGTGACGAGTGAGGCCTGTGGGCAGGGCCCAGCTGGGCGGGGACAAGGCACCTGCCACAGCCCACTCACTGTACCAAGGAATAGCATCCTCGTCACTGTGAGCCTAGTGTGCAACCGCTGTGGCACCCAGACTGAGGCCCCCCTCGGGGAGGTTCGGGGATCACTGGTAGACAAGCAGGACATTCATTGTCAAGTGATAACAGCAATGGAGTGTTCTGGGCCTCCCAGGTGCTCGGCCCTGTTAGAGACACGTTCCTTAGTAGTACTCACCAAAAGCCCTTGAAGGCGTCTTATCTTCTCCATTTTAGAGACAGCATCACCCAGTTATTTCATCTCCAACCTCAGCCCCCCCACCCTCCACCGCCACCTCCCCCGGGGTTCTCTTGTTCTGACAAGGAAGTTTGCTCTTTCCTAAGCTAGGCCCGAGCTTGGCTCTCATGCTTCCAACTTTTTAGACTAGGCTAAATGGGAACTAGTAAAAGCCTCTTTTAAGCTCTTAATTGTAGGAAACTGCCTTCCCGGCTCTGATTCTGCGAAATGACCGATGCTACAGAACTCGACAGTGAGCCCCTGAGTCCGTGCGGCCGTCTCTGCCCGGAACTGACCCGCACTCACTCGCAGATACTTCCCAGGCAGTTCTGTGTGTTAGTTAGGACCCCGATGCTGGGGTACCGAGCAGAAGGTGCCACTGCGCCTGGCCTGAGATAGACCACAGGGTGGTGGAGAGAGGCTCTTGCACATGGGTCATCATCACACAGGGTGGGAAGTGGGCAGAGGGATTTACAAAGAACTCAGGTGGCACAAGGACCGAGTGACCAGTGGGGCCTGGGGAAATCAGGAGGACACCATACAGGAGGCACCACCTAGACTGACTCATGAAGGACGGCTGGCTTCCCCTGTACCCGGGGTGAAGAACATTCCAGGCAGAGGACTGAGCATAGAAAGACCCGGAGGCATGAACGGGCATGGCGTGTTGGGAAGACCGAGGCTTGGTGTGGACAAGCATGGTCAGTGGTGGGATTTGGTGGGAGGTGAAGTTAGCATAAATCAAGGGCCACATGGGGAAGGGATCTGGGACCACAGCCTGAGGAGTGGATGGTAGTCTGGGAGTGAGGAGAAGCCATTAGGGCCAAGTGGCTCTGTGTTTTTTGAGGGTGCTGGGACAGTGAGCCAGGGTTCCTGTGGAGGACATGTCACGCTCTGTGGCAAGGAGAAGCTAATGTTACGGAGATCTGCTTGGTGCTGGTCTACAGTGTCCAAACTGAAAGTAAGGGGAGGATGTCAGTTAAGGCTAAAGCATCAAAGGAAGGAAAGAGATCATAATTCTGAAATTGATTTCTGAGGCCAAATGATCAGGACTTCTTGATTGATCGGTGGTCAAGGCTGGTGGTCAAGGAGGATTTATACATCTGTAAATATCACACTGTTCTGTCCTTTTTTCTGTCCTTTGCAAAGCATCTTCCAGTTCAAATTCACTCTCCTACTCCCCCTGCTTGTGTTCCCTTTCTTGCTGTGTCTCTCTGTGTCAAATAAATAAATAAAATCCTTTAAAAAAAATTTAAAATAAGAAAATTCAAAGAGGCAGAGGGTATGTAACTGGCTTATTATTTCCAAATGCGCGATGGAGCCCTGTCATAAATCCACTTTTCTGGTTTCAGGTCCTGTGCCCTTTCTACTTTATCATCCCACCTTCCCCCTGCCCTGCCTGTGGCAAAAAATAGCTTTAAAAAGCCCTTTGGCCCACATGATATTGGTTGTTTATTCCTTATTTTTACTGTGTGCTAGCTTAGCGGTGTAACCACCGTAGGACTTGTAACAGACAGCTTACTAGATGAGGCAGCTGGAACAAGCGACCCCAGATCTCAGTGGCCTGTGACCACGAAAGATCACTTCTCGCCCGTAGGACATATTGGCTGTGGGCTGACCGTGACGGCCCCGGGACCGTGTGCGGTCTTCATTCGGAGAGCCCAGTAAGAGAAGCAGCTCCCATCCTGTCACGCTGGCCCCTAAGGGGACAACAAGAGTGCAGTGGCCGAACCACGTGATCGCTTTTAAATCTGAACCTCCGGCGTGGCACCTGGCACTGTCCCTTAACATCGCATTGGCCAGAGCAGCTCACGTGGTCACAGCCGACGTCAGTGAGGCCACCCTCGTGGAAGGTGCTGGTCCCCCACCAGTCACGTGGCCGTGGCTGAGGTGTATAGTTCACCCCACAGAGCGGGTGGACAGTGACTGGCAGACACAACTCAAGATTCCACACGACTCCCAGAACCCCACACCGTGGTTCTGCCAGTGCCCACACGGCCAGGCACCTGTTCAACCCCTTCACCATCTCAGGGATCTCACTGGTGACTTCCACGAACTCGTCTGCAAACCCAGCCCCTGAGTGTGTATGCTGGTGTGAGCAACTGTTGATTGTTCCAAATTTATAATGTGGGGGGTTTTGTTTTGGTTTGGTTTGGGGGGTTTTTTGGTTGGGTTTTTTGTGGGGGGGGATTTGTTTTGTTTTTTTTTTGTTTTTTTGCTTGCAAAGATTTTACTTTTAAGCAATCTCTATACCCAATGTGGGGCTCGAACTTAACAACCCCGAGATCAAGAATCACACGCTCCACCGACTGAGCCAGCCAGGTACCCCTGACTGGTTCAGATTTAGAATAAACTACCTTTATCTGTTTTAATTCTTAGTGCAGAAAAGCCAAACTCAGCCTGGTAGAGATGATGTTGCTGGGAGGGTAACCATTGGGTCTGGGAGACTTGCAGAGCAGCCACCAGGCTTCCTGCTGGGTAGTGGGGGGGGAAGACGCCCAGTTCGCTGCAGGGGGTGGCTGGAGAGTACGATGGGGCCCATGCAGAGGGAAGAGATGCTTCCGGCACACTGGCTCCAGCCAAGTGTCTGTCATCACGTCAGTGCAGGACCCGTGCTTGCCAAACAAAGAACTCTTTACATATTAAGCATTTTCATAAAGATTTAAAACTGGATCCTTTAACTGTTGGCTCACTTCCGCAGGTAGAACTTGATGGATTGAGGCAAATGGTCGCACACACAGTGAGAAGTCACACACGCACCACCTCCTGCGTGCTGCTGGGGAGGAAAGGCAGTTGAGACGGAAGGCATGGCGTGGGCTTTCAAGGAATCCGGGGCCTCCTGAGGGAGCCCCATCCACAGTCCTAGAACCTCGGCACGATCCCATGGGGCGATGCGAGTGTCCCGCAGGTGGTGGGGAGATGGGTCAGCTGAGCCTCGAGGATCAGAAGAACATTCCAAGGAGGCGCCTTCCGGGCTGCGGGGAAATTGCTCTGTATGCAGGGAGCAGGGAGTGACCGGGCGTGGCAGGAGGTGAGGCTGATCCCTGGAGCAGAACAGGTTTTCCCCAGGGCCGGGGCCTGAGAGCGCCCAGAGCTTCCCTCTGCCCCAGTGCCGCACACCCCCCACCCCGTCCTTGTCCTCTCCCACCATGGCTTCAAAGGCGTGGGCACGGATTCTACCTCAGGCTGTCTTTGCACGTGAAGTAGTCAGAGTGTCTCGCCTGGATCCTGCTTCAGACCATCTACGCCTTAAGGCTGCTTCTCAGGGCCAGCAGGCGAGACCGGGCTCACAGTTGCGAAGGCAGGCAGCACACAGCCCTGAGCACCTGCTGCGGAAAGGTGTGGACGAGGGAGGGTAGAATCACAGAATGCTAACCGGGGATAGGCACGCCCCGCTCTCCGGGCTCTAACTGCGTGGACACGCCCAGGAAAGCTGCTGAAGGGGACAAAGTCACTGTCAGGTAGCCCGCCCTTCCGTGAGCGCCTTAGCCACGTGACCTCCGCTACCCACCCAGCCCTGGGAGGTGGGTGCCCTTACCCCCTTGTACAGATAAGGCCGGCCAGCCAAGCTCCAGGCTCCCCCTTCCTCCCTCCAAGCTCAGAGAGCCCTGCCACCCAAGGGACCCCGGCACCCGGGTCCTCTTCGAGCATGGGTAGGTCTTCAGCAGAGATTCGAGCAAAGGGTAGTCGAGGAAGCAGGAGCACAAGATCGGAAGTCTATCTTCCCCCCTGGGCTGCAGCAGGGGAAGCCCCCCCACAGGAAACATGGAGCTGGGACAGGGAGAGGATCAACCAAACCTCAGGCTCCAAGGCCTGGTCTGGGCTGAAGGTACCGACCATAGGGGCGTCAAAAGAGTGTGTGAGAATAGAAAGTCTCAAAATGCCCAGAATCCATAAATCCTGCCAGGTTTGGAAATTTAATAGGGGCTGGGTCGGGGACCTCACCAACCACACGCGGAGTACTCTTTGTCTGTCTTCAGAAACCTCGAGGTCGTCAGGGCACTTGGGGGGCTCAGTCGTTAAGCGTCTGCCTTTGGCTCAAGTCATGAACCCAGGGTCCTGGGATCGAGCCCCACGTTGGGCTCCCTGCTCTGCGAGCCTGCTGCTCCCCCTGCCGTGCTCTCTCCCTCTCTCTCTCTCTCTCTCTCTCTCTCTCTCTCTCTCTCTCCCTCTCTCTCTTTCTGTCAAATAAATAAATAAAATCTTAAAAAAGCAAGCAAGAAAGAAACCTCTTCATCCAATGCCTTCGTGAATTAATGAAGCTCACTGGCCTTACCTTGTTCTCTCAGGACTGGGTTTAAATTCTCCCACATTTGTGGCAAGGGGACAGGCAGGAAGGGAGCCCAGAATCACAGTCCCTGTGTTAGCCTGTCAGAGCTGCGGCAACCAAGTACCACACACCAAGCCGTGTAAATAACACACATTTATTTCTTATGGTTCTGGGGACTAGAAGGCCAAGATCAAGGTGCGGGCACTATCGGTTCCTTCTGAGGCTCTGAGGCCGTGAAGGAGAATCTGCCCCAGGCCTTTCTCCTGGCTTCTGGTGGTTTGCTGGTGTTCCTTAGTTTGTAGAGGTACCGCCCCCGTCTCTGATTTCCTGTTCACATGGGGTCCTCCCTGGGGATTTGAGTGTGTCTGGGTCCAGTGTTCCCCTTTTTATAAGAACGGGGTCATATTAGATCCGGATCTACCCTAATAACGTCATCTTAACTTGCTCCCCTGCAAAGGCCTTATTTGCAAATCAGGTCATATTGATAGGTGTTGGGGACCAGGACTTCAGCCTCTTTTGAGGGGATACAGTTCAACCCATAAGTTGAACTATCCCCAAGGGTGCTGTGTAGGCCCTGCCCCTATCCCCGTCAACAACCCCAATGGGAGAGACAGGATCCTTCCAGATCCCATCCTTTGTCCACCACAGAGGAGGCTGCTACCCTTTGTACTCTGGTCAGAACACCTGGAAAGCCAGGGACCCTGATGACTCGGGTCCCGAACCAAGTATAGAGAAGCTTCTGTCGGTGTCTAGAGGCACAAAGAGCAGCCAAGGGATCCGCTCGGTTAACTGGGCAGAAGCTTCCCTCCCCATGAGCACATTGCTCTCCAGAGGGAACAGAAGGACCCAGAGCACAGCCAAGTGTGCCACACATCTGAAAAGGTAACTCCAAATCCACTTTTACTCGAAGCATCTACACACGGGTTATTTAGATACAGATGAAATAGTACTATTAAGACAATTTCCAAATTTTGCAGTAGGTGCTGTAGAAGATTTACACATTATGATAGCACGATCCAGAATTTTACAGGTGCTTTAATTTCAGATACACACATTGCTAACAGCTTTATTGATATATAATTCGCATACTGTATCATTCACCCATTTAAAGTCTGCAGCCCATTGGTTTTCAGTCTAGTCAGAAAGTTGTGTGACCATTAGCACAATCCCCTGTAGAACACGTCATCACCCCACAAAGCAACCCTGCACCCCTAAGCTATCCTCCTCCAAATCCCCCATCTTCTCCAGCCCCAGACAACCACTAACCTACTTCCTCTCTCCGTAGTTTGCCTCTGTGACTACTTTCATTCAGCTCCGTATTTTTCTTTTAATTGGAAAAAAAAAATTGAAGGGAACTAGAAATGAGACAGGATGACTTCAACTGGAGAGTGGCAGAATTTGAACTTTTATTTTCCTCTCTCTCTCTCTTTTTCTTTCTTTTTTTTTTTCCTCTAATTATACAATGAGCCTAAGTTACTAATACTCAGAGGGGGAAAAATACCATTTTATTGTAAAAAGAAAGAGAGAACCGTCTTGTCATTTTTAAGTCATCCTCGGGGATTATTCTGAACACTTGCACGGTACCTAAAGAAAATCACAGTCTTATTTTATGGGAGGAAAATGTATCTGAGTTCCAAACAACGGACTTCAAATGGGAATTTTGGAGCACAACTGGCTAGAACTGGAAATGCTGGTTAGCTCCACCCTGGGTGTCCTGAGACCTGGCCCCCGCCAGCCCCGGGGTCCTGCTCCCCAGCGTCTTCCTATCCTTCATCAGGTGGCCTCTCTCGGCCCTGAACAAATTGTTGGTTGGCTCCCGCGAGGGACCCTATAATTAAGCCACATCCTTTTGCCTCTTTAATAACATTGGAGCCAGAGCGTATAATTCCGTGAGGGGACAGAAGGAATATGTAATTTAGTGTCCTTTTCCTGAGCCAGTACGAACTCGGTACATGTAGCGTCTTGCATGCTTCAGGTGTAAAAAGTGATGGGATGTCTCAACAAGTGTGTTATGTGAGCAAAATACGTACCGAGTTCATCCAGCAATCAAGGGCTCTTTGGATGCGTGTCTAGCATACTTGTGAGTTTCACGTGTTCCCTTCCATTGATGAAGAGACTTTACACTGGTCCTCTGGGTGAGTTCACAAGACACACCAATCCTGGCTACCGTCACGAGCCTGGTGCCTAAGCTGGAAACCTTGTGCCATTCTTGACTTGTCTGGTTCTTCTGTGCCTCCTATCAACTCAATTTGACCCCCTTTGAAGGTCACCTCCTACATGCACTACAGGCCCTTTGTGGTCTGAGCCCTGCTCACCTGCCCGGTCTCATCACCCAGTGTCCCCGTTCCCACCCCTGCACACCCCCACGTTCCCTGGTGTGTTGTCAGCCCTGTCGTGGGTTCTTAATCTGGATCCCACGGACGGAACACAAGAGGACCTGTGAGTGTCCTAAGGAAAGTACATCACTGTGCGCGCATATATTTTTAGAAGGAGGGTCCTTGGCTTTCATCAGATTCTTAACCAGGACGTGTGAACCCCCAGATTGAAGAGTTTTGCTCCGGGTGTTTGAACGTGCTCCTCCCCTTTCGTGCAGTGTCTCTCCTTCCTACCTGCTGAACTAGTCTTGCAGTCTCTCCTCAAATGTCACCCACTTACCTGCTTGGTGACCCTTTCTCAGTGTCCCCATGGCTCTGCTTTTCCCGACTGGGATTTAGTCTCTTGTTTTCGTACCTGTTTCCCCTACTGAACCACGGCTCCTGGGGCTAGGAGCTGTCGCTCTCCCCCCGCCTCTAGCACAGTGCCTGGCATATGGCCAACTCTTGATAAATACTCACAGAGGATGGGAAAGGGACCGTTTTCCCAGTTGGGCAGTGGGACTGAGGGTTGCAAATGGCTGCCAGCCCTGCCCCTGCCCCGTCACCCTTGCCAGCTGGGCCCACGGGGATTGTCGCCCCTTCGTGTGTTTGCAGCCATTTACCCCGAGGGGAAGGCCCAGCCGTCCAGCATTTTCGTGAAGAAATCAGACTTCTGTTTGCCGTGAGGACTCACTAGGTGCGTGATGATTTCTCAATGACCTCTTGACAAATTTTGAGCTCTTTGTTTTTCTTTTCCTTCTGCTATTGCCTTTCAGATTGATGCACTGAGTAAAAGAAGCAAAGAAGCCGAGGCAGCCTTCTTGAATGTCTACAAAAGATTGATCGATGTTCCAGGTAAGCCCATGCACTTCCAGAGGCCACCAGTGGGCATTGTGATTTGGTACATTGGTGGGTCTTGGGGTTACTCTGCTCACCTTCCCTAAGGGAGTTACACCAGCAATGGCAACTCCCCAGGAAACTGGGAATTCTGGGAATATGGATTCTCCAAACCCCAGACTTTGGATGGGTATGGAAATCAGATGCGTATCTGCTGAAGTTAATCATAGAACTTCCAGTTGATGCCTTTGTAAATGCAGAAGCTCACATCTGTGGGGCTCCTTTTAGCTTTGGTACACAGTGCTGCACATTCACAGAGAAGAAATAGAACCCATGTGTGTGCCAGACAGACATCACGAATGTTCACGGTTCTGGGCTGGCCGATTCCACATTCCGGAATGGCCCTGAGAGGCCCCTGGAACGCCTCCTCCCTCCCAGGTCATCCAGGGAATTAGCATTCTCTGGCCATCTTTCACTTAAGGCTTATAGCCAAGGGCAAGAGGTAGCCTGTTTAGCACTTAGGTGGGTTGTTTCATCTTGCAAAGGAACTAAAGAGTTAACGTTTTAATCATGCTTGCTGGACATTCAGAGAGGTGATGACTTTTCATTCCTTATTTTATAAATGTGAGGCAGAATTCAGAGCACCTTGAGCCACTGGCCCCATTGGTCGTCCTTTCCTAGGTGTTCCACTCACCTAGAATCCATGGGGAGGTGATGGACGTGATCACGTGGGTCCCAGCTCAGTCTTGGCTTTCCAAGATCAGAAAATTAGGAAAGTAGTTTGAACATCCTCCTCTACAGACCTCTACAGACCAAGGAAGCCAAATTACCACCACCACCCTCCCCTCCCCAGCCAATTGGAATTGCTCACTTGCTCTTAGTAATCCTCTGAACATTACTGGCATTACTAGAGCTGCTTTTAACAAAGCAGAGCAGAAATAGATCCCCTTGGTGTCTGTACTTGTATTCCAGTTCAGGTTCACTAGGCTCTGCTATCCCCTCTGGGAGTGGGAGTTAATGGAGGCCAAGCCAAGCTAGGAGTGGCAGAAAGCACTCTGGACACTTTGGACAGAGAGGAGAGAGATACAGGTTCTCCTGCCAGGGCCTGTTGTGAGGTCTTGGTCACATTCCTTTTCTTCTCTGGACCTCAGCTTTCTCATCTGGAAAATGGAATAAGGTAGGGGAACAGCCTAGTAATGAGAATGGTTTTCTTTCTTCTAACTTTTCACTGTCTTGGGAGCATATCCAGCCCTTAGTTCCAAACTCTAGCCTTTTGATTTTCTGCAAGAGTTTGTAACCACCTAGGGGTTCCCCGACCACCCTGGGCGAGGCTCACGAGGAGGCTTCCTCACAGTAACTGATCATTTGATGCCTGACGTGCACTATTTCTCAGGAATCGGCTGCTTGGTGGGCCTGCTTGCATTTTCTTTTGCAAGTTTTGTGCAGATAACTTAGTTGAGAGGGAACAGGCTTGTTTTGTCTTTGCCAAAGACCAGAGAGCCTTTAGCTGCCGTTTTCTAAATAATCTTCACTCTCTTTTTTGAAAGTCCATTTGTACCTTGGTCTTCCCTTAGTGAACTTTCTCAGCTGGTCAGTTGCTTTAAGAAGTTACTGGCTTTCTCTTTCTGCAGCTATTCTCCATCTTAATTTCCCACAGAAAAAGAAGAGACAGTTTTTAAATCAACACTCCTCTTTGCCTGAGCAGGCTTCATTCATAGACCTATAATTTTTATAGACTCTTGATCATAACATGAGTAGGTATTGTGCTTTGGTCGCTTAATATCATACCATCGGCATTTTTCCCATATTGGTGATATTCTTCATAATTATCATTTTTGGCTGGAGAATTCAAGTTTGTAGTTTCAATGTAAAGTGGTAGGAGCAAATGATGTTTGATGTTTTCTGTTAGAGTAAAAGTCAATCAAAGTACATCTACATGCCCCATAAGATTGCTTTTACCCTCCTCCTATTTCTTTCTTACAAATGCTGTGGTCTGACGGATCTAGCTAGTTCCTTACAAAGCAGGAGTGGAGCTTGGAGCACTCTGCCTGGGTTTTGAAGTCTGCTTATTGCTCAGATGAAGTAATCCTGCGGCTGAGCCTTACAGGAAGGGTCTGGTCAATAGCCTTGCATTTACTGACAGTCAGGCAGTTGGGGGGAGTCAGTGTGCCTTCACTGTTTGTGTGCTTCAGGCCGTGGTCCACCTGAACCCAGAAACATGGGTGGGAGGAGTGTTAAGTTCTAGTTGTAAGAAACAGCAACTTAAACGCTACATCGGAAAAGTCAGGGCAGCTCTCGGGAATAATGGGATGGGTATTTCAGCTATGTGTCCTATGGCTGAGCTCCAGGAGCCTAGGAAGAGCCGACCAGCTGGCTCCAGGAAGAGGTGGAGACAAAGCGGCAGCGACTAAGGAGGCTGGCTCAGAAATCTGACAGAATCAACTCCCCACTGTTCCCCATCCGGACATTTTTTTCTTTAAAGATTTTACTTATTCATTTTTGAGAAAGAGAGTGAGTTAGCAGGGGGAGGACCAAAGGGGGAGAAAGAATGTCCGGCAGACTCTACCACGTCGAGCATGGAGCCTGATGGGGGGCTTGACCTCATGACCCTGAGATTATGATCTGAGCTGAAACCAGGAGTCTCAGGCTCCACCAACTGAGCCACCAAGGCATACCCCCTCTCCCCACCTCCCCACCCCCAATGAGGAAATTTTATTTGTGTCTTTTCTTGTCTCGAATCAGCTGGTCCTACTGGGGTGAAAGCTCCCTGAGGACAGCTTTGCATCATCACTGTGTGCCCCAGGGCTTGGAGCAGGGCCTGGCGCACCACAATTGTGATACGTGGTGTGCCTTGAAGGGGGGGTCATCATGCCAGAGCCACCCCGGAGTCCTTGGCAGCAGAACTCACCCAGGGGCACACTAGTGGCTCTTAAAGCTCCATCCCAGGTCAGTTCTGACTCCTCCGAGTGTCAGCTTATGTATCCAGTAGCTCTTGGCCATGGCCCCGGGATGACTGATGGGCACCCCAAAACCCCCCAGTGTGTCTGGAGGAAACCTGCTCCTTGCTCCGCCTCTCTCAGCGAGCAGCGCACCTTCAACCCAGCTACTCACGCCAGAGCATGGGGTCACCACGTCCTGGCCATTCTGCCTCCGAGTGTTCTCGATTCCATCCACTTCTCTCCATCCCCGCTTCTGCTCTCCACTTCGTAGTTCAGGCCACGCCCCTCATGTCTACCGCATCTGAGAGCGAGTCTCCGTGCTTGTAGAAATCACCCCACAGGCGAACCAGGCCCCATCTCATCTGATACCTCATTCTTCCAGATGAACTTGAGACCCTCCTATGTGATCTCCCAGGTTTGGCTTAGCCCTTCACACACACACACACACACACACACACACACACACACACACACACACCCATTCCCAGCACCCTGTGTTTGCCTCTGTTATAACTCTTGGTATTCCACTGTTTTGTGGCCCAGCAGGGAGACGGGCACATGTGGTCTTGTCCTTCCTCATTTTCCTACTGTCTCCCCCAATGCCTGCCACATAGCAGAAACTCCATAAATACTGGTGGAATGAATAAATTAAAGGGTCACATTATTTCTTCAGCATGCTCCCTGAGGTCGTGCAGTCTGTAATTGTTCACACTGGACCTCGCTCCCGGCTTAATACTGGGGCCCTGGCTCCTCCCTCTTGTTCATCTTCCACATCCCAAATCCCAAGTAATGGTATTTCTCTTCACCAAAACACCTTCGTATTAGAGACACTGAATAAACATTTAGATACCTAATCGTCCTC
This sequence comes from Ailurus styani, assembly GCA_002007465.1. Lineage (NCBI taxonomy): Eukaryota > Metazoa > Chordata > Mammalia > Carnivora > Ailuridae > Ailurus > Ailurus styani. The sequence goes on along the minus strand of LNAC01000632.1, from coordinate 160,773 downwards.
AGGAGTCCCCCAAACAGTTAAAATAGATAAGACCCCCCAAATTTACCATCTTCCTCATTTGCCCCCCAGATTGTTCTTCATTCCGTGGTTCATTTTGCGAGTATCTTAAGATGCTTTTTATCGGAAATACCCTGCTAACTTTGGCCAAAGCACACTCTCTGTCCACAACGCTGCGACCCCTCCCTCCCTGGGGTGAGTCGGTGAGCGCCACAGAAGCTGTCCCCTCCCTGGGTCCCAGGAACCATGCTGAGCCCCAGGGGTGGAGTCGGGAGCGAATCAGCCAGAGAGCTTCTTGTTTTCATGGACTTCAGAGGGCAGTGGGAATGTGGGCATTAAAAGTAGCCACACACATAGTAATTAAAGTGTAGGTATGACAAGTATTTTGGTGGTAACGCCCATTGGGCATGAGGGTGGAGCTCGGAGAGGACTGGCCAGGGTCCCAGGTGGCTGCTCTGGGCAGTGACAAGAGGGACCGAGTACAATGTCATCTAAATGAAAACACTGTCACTGGTCAAGGGGGCGCTGCTGATAGTTATGCCCGAGTAAGGGGCACACACCCTTGTGGTCACCTCGCTGTGAAGGTGGGCAGGGACCTCGTAGGTATGGGAAGGATTCTGGACTTCATCTCACAGACAGAAACTAGGGATGGCTTGTAAGCAGGGAAATGACACTCTCTCATGGGCCTAACAAAAATGTCATCCTGACTGCAATTGGGACAATACACTGGAAAGGTGTCCCAAGGGGACATGGGGAGGGAGAGACGAAGTCACTTGGTTTCAGGTGGCTTCAGGTGGCGGGAGTAAAATTAGAGGCAAGTGGATGGATTTCAGCTGCATGAAGGAGGTAGAGGAGATGATTGAGGAAGGTGATGGGGAGGGACAGCTCTCACCAGGACACGGTGGGCAGTGTCACTTCCTTCAGGACTTGCTTACATGGTTCCCTCTGGCTTATTAATTAAAAGGAAGACCAACAGGGGTGCCTGGGTGGCTCAGTCAGTTAAGCGCCGGACTCTTGATTTTGACTCAAGTCATAATGTCAGGGTCGTGAGATCGGCGCCGGGCTCCATGCTCAGCAGAGAGTCTGCTTGAGATTCTCTCCCTTTCCCTCTGTCCCCCTACCCTCTTTCTCTCTCAAATCAATCTCTTAATCTCAAAAGGAAGACCAACAGACAGTTGGGAGGAGTAACCTCTCTTCCTGATTCCTAGTATCGTCTCTAATCATTGTTATAATTGAAAATGGCCTTTGCCTTTATTGTCAATGAGAGCGGTTTTACCTTTCGATTCATAAATAAGTTAGGATTTTACTGTGTTACTCAAGATGGCTTCATCTGTCAGTTTCATCATAGACATTTTATATCATAGAGTTTATGGTCGGCCTATAGGGGTAGCTTCAACCTGGACAGATTTACGTTTTTTTATTTTAATACACCTGTGATTGAGATTTATATTTATTATTTGCTGATGATGAGCACGTGAAGAAGACCATCACAGCCTTCCACCATCAACATGGCTTGGTAAGGAGACCTGGGCGAGGCCCCCCAGAGGGGGAGTCTCTCTGCGGCCGGTTCCCCCAGGAGGCCAGCGTCCCCCTGCGTGGGCATCTGTGTTTGCGGGTGAGAGCCAAGTTCACTGAATATCCGTCAACAACAGTGACCTTGAGTGTGCAAGAAAACATTCAGGGCGTGCTGTTTTAAGAAGTCCTAGAACACATTCCCTCGGCCAGCACTTCCTGATGGTGTGTTTTGTGCCAGGCCCTAGAGCACCTAAGGTACAAACACGATTGAGCCTTGGCGCTCGTCTGCCCCTGGCTGGTTCCTTTTTGCTTGGTGGGAGATTGCACAGCCTTTGAGAAAATATCCCCACAATTGTGAGGCTAAACGGCAGCCTCCATCCCTGACTGCAGTGAAAGGAAAAATAAATGACTCTGCTCTTTAAGTGTGATCCTCTCCAATAACTGGAAATATTCTAGAATGACCTCTCTAAAAGGCTCTTGCAGAGCCGGAATGTTACTGTATTTTGAGCAGAATTATGATGGTGTGCATAATCTGCCAGGAATTAACCTCGCATGGGTGACTTTCTCTTGCTTCTTGATACTTTTCAGATTTTTTTTTTTTTTTTACAATGAGCAGGTATTTATCTGTACAGTCGGGGGGAAAGCATAAATCAGGAAAACAATCAACGATCTTCATTTCTGAATGGCCCTTATTAATGGATAACAGATCAGAATTGAAGCACTAGTCAGTTGAATGTTGGTGAGACACTTGACAATTTGTGTAAAACACAACTGTGACTTTTCTGTCTCAGGAACATCTTGGTAATGGTGTCTTTTTGAAGTTTAGAAAGGGGGAGAAGAGACCAAGAGGGTGGGGATCACACCTGTACAGCGGGGGCTACAGAGCCTTTCCACTTTGGGTATAGATTCGTCGGAAGACCCTCTCTCTGCAAGTTCCCCTCGTCCTCTTGCCTCTGTCCGCGGCCCCCCCGACAGAGAATCATCTGTCACTCCTTGCTAAGATGTGGTTTAGGTCCTACAGACACAAACCCTTCAAACACAAAGGCAGTGCCTGGAAGGGTTTATTTTAAGATTTAAATCTGAGGAAGCACATTACCAGTGATATAAAATATTCATTGGCTCATGAAACACTGCTAGAACTCCATGTTTCACGACCGCCCGCCCTCACTTTATTTCCGTGGAATAACTGGCCTGCAGGTATGAGTGGAGGTGTTAGTGCAGAAGTCTTGAAGGAGAGGTAGGCAAAGAGAGGCCACTCTGTTTTCAGAACCCCCTCGAAAATGCCCTTACTCCCAGGTGCTCCTCTGGGAGGTTGTAATTTGCATTCGGGAAAACCTGCCCTGGTAAATATCCCCGGCCGCCTAGCATTTGAGGATCCAGAAATAAAGTAGAACGTCACCGTTTCTGAGAACTGCTTTTTAATGTGCCTCCATATGAAGACAATAATCATCCGGGCCTTTGTGCCCGACATGCCGGTTTCGAGTGAGGGCATACCATCACTTAAAACTGCAAAATACCGTGATGTCCATTCTTCCTCCTTCCCTGCCTGTCCCCGACTCAAGGATCCCAATAGCACGACTCCTGGAAAAACAGAAACGAAATCTGAGGATCTAGTTAGAAACAGCCCTTGCTTCTCATACCGGCATTGAAAAGGACATGCTCCTTGGTGGCATTTTTGAAGACTGGAGGGATGTGGCCGCTCCAGCCTGATCCTGCAAGGCTACTCCAGTCCGTGTATTCCAGCTCTCCTGGTGTTGGCAGCCAAGCTGGTGCCCTGGCCCCTCCAGAGAGAACTCTGTAACCTCGGGATCCCCTTTGCACATTTTCGGTTTACCTTTCTAAAACATTTTCATTCACACGCAAGAAGCAAGTACCAGCCAGCACCCCGATGGGACAGAAGAGGACCTGGGACCAAGCCATAAGGGCTGTGGGTTGCAGGTGCCCTCCTGTCTCTCCGCTAGGCCAGAGCTGGTCCCCAAGCAGCCTGGGGACTAGAGGCCAAGGGACCGTCACGCTCTGCCCGGCACCGGGGTCACTGGAAATCAGACAGGGAGGTAGCTTCTCTACCCTCCTTGCCCAGCTACAAGCAGATTTGGGGCCCGATGAGCCTCCGTTTTGCACACCGAAGGTTTGCTGGCAGAGGCATCGCTACATGTTAAAGAAAGGCAGACGTGACAAGATGGGCATCCGAGCGCTGGCCGCCACTTTCGCGTGCCGCCTCTCCGCCTCTGGGCTCTCCCTGCCCGTCGGCTTCCCGGCCCCTCGACACAGTGTGGGAGCTCACCAGCCGGGACTTGGGGATCCTGGGTTCGCTCGCGTGGGGAGGTGTGTCGCCTCCTCCCCCCTTTGCCGTAACCGGGGTGGTCCTGGCACACTTGCTATCTACACAGCTTTTCATCAGTTGCTCATCAGCATGCTAATTGCTGTATGACTAATTATGCCCTGAATTCCAGTTGATTTTCTTAATGAGACAGCTGGGTTAATTATGTAATCGTATGATTACATTAGCCTAGAGTGCCCCGGCGCAAAGGAGCGTCTGCCGCGCTGTGATGTCATCGCCGGGATGGCACTCACAGGGGGCCCATCCACCCTCCGATGGCGGGGGACAGCCCCGCTGCCCGCAGCGCGCTCTGCGCAGACGTGGGCTTGGTGTTAGTGAGGTCGTTCTTCCTAGTCCTCGTGGTGTCTGGAGAGGCAGCTCCCCAGCGCACCGGGGCCCCCGCCAATCGGAAGCCCTGCTTCCCAGCCTCGACCACTCTCCCCGAAGTCCAGCAGCATCCCCCTCCTTCTAGAACGTCCCTCACCAAGACCTTTGAGTTTTATCAGCGCACCGGCTCTTCCTTTATGGTGACCCAGAGAATCCAAAACGAGAGGAAGAGACCAGAGGATATCAGTTCACTTCAAGTCTAAAGAGCACAGACTAGACCCAACTTTATCCTCCTCTTCCCCACCCCTGTTCTGTTTCATACCTTCTTTCCACCGTGATCTCCGCACACCTCATACCTTGCTGAGAAAGTACACATGATCAGAGGAGGGTGACATCTGCCAGCCACAGGCCAGCTCTCTCCTCCCCATGGCAGCAGAACTCCCAAGAGTCAGTTATGCCTGCTGACCCCCCCCGACCCCCCACCTGCTACACTCCCTTCCCCGACCCTGCGCTGCCTCTTGCTGGACTCTGAATGTGGACAGAGCCCAGATCCTGCTTAGCCTTTTTCTTTTCTGCATTTACATTCTCTCCCCAAGTAACTTCCTGTGTGTGTTATGCTCCCAGATGCCGCCACCAAACTCATCTGGGCCACCGTGACCTCACGCCCCACTGGGCTCTCCACCTTTCCTCCCCCTTCTCCCATCCGTCCTTTGCACACCAGCTGGATGGGTCTAAGTCACTGGTCTCCAGACTACTATTGTTCGTGTACTCCAAGTCTTGAAATCATACCCCTAGCATGTGCTTTTGTATTTACTTATTCAAATGATATACATGTGTAATTACAGAAATGTATTAAATACATTATAAATCATAAGCTGAAAATGAAAAGGATGTGATGAAAAATAAAAGCGACTTCAAATTTATATTTTATCAGTAGTACATAAAACCTTTTGCTGTCACAAAAAAAGTCCTATTTTTTTTTTAAGATTTTACTTATTTATTTGACAGAGAGAGACACAGCGAGAGCGGGAACACAAGCAGGGGGAGTGGTAGAGGGAGAAGCAGGCTTCCCGCTGAGCAGGGAGTCTGATGTGGGGCTCCACCCCAGGACCCCGGGATCATGACCTGAGCTGAAAGCAGATGCCTAACCGACTGGGCCACCCAGGTGCCCTGAAAAAATCATTTTAAAATTAACTTGATAGAGGCATGATTTGCAGACAATAAAACATACCCGTCTTAAGTGTACAGTTTGATAGCGTGGCATTCTCCCAGTCAAGATATGGAACCTTTCCATCACCTCAAAAGTTCCCTGGTGATCCCAGACCCCAGCAACCACTGACCTGCTTTCTGTCACTTTCGAGTAGCTTCACTATTTCCGGCGTTTCACATAAATGGAAACTCTGGCATGTTCTCTTCTGTGTCTGACTTCCTCCCCTCAGTGTGTGTGTTGGGGATTCATCTGCGTCGTTCATCTGTATCATCATAGTCCTTTCCTTTTCAGTGGGGATTGCTGTTCCACCGCGTGGAGCATAGTAGCGTGCTTACCCGTCCACCTGCTGATGGACATTTGTATTGTTTCCGGCGTGAGGCTGTTGTGATTAACCCGCTGTAAGCATTCATCAACAGCTGTTATGTGGACATATTTTTTAAATACCTAAGACTAGGGGTACCTTCGTGGCTCAGTCAGCTAAGCATCTGCCTTTGGCTGCAGTCATGATCCTGGGGTCTGGGATTGAGTCCCACGTTGGGCTTCCCTCTCAGCGGGGAGTCTGGAGTCTTCTCCCTCTCCCTCGGCCTTTCTCCCTGCTCATGCTGACTCTGTCTCTCTCTCATAAATAATTAAAGTCTTACAAATACATGCATACATACACATACGTAAATACCTAGAACTAGAATTGCTGAGACATAGGGTAGGCATGCGGGTAGCTTGGTGCAGGAAACTGCCAGGCCGTTCTTTCAAAGCACTTGTGTCATCTTGTCCCCCAGCAAGAAACCAGTGGGAGTTCCGGTTGCTCCACATCCTCACCATCAGTTGGTATTGTCAGTCTCTTCACCGCTAGGGAGCACATAGCCTATTTTGTTGTGATTTTAATTTGCATTTTCCTCATAACTGATGATGCTATTTTTTCATGTGCCTTTTGGTCATTCTTAGATCTTTACTTACAAAGGTTTAAAATCTTTTGCCCATTAAAAAATGGATTGTCATATTACTGAGTTGTAAATATTTAATATATTCTAGACATAGGACCTTTGTCAAATATATGCATTGCAAATATTCTCTCCCCATACAAGGATAAGGTTTTATTTTAATAAAGCCCAAGTTACTCTAATTATAATGGTTTGGGTTGGTGGTTTTTTTTAATGTTCTAAGAAATTATTGACTAGGTTATAATTTTTTTCTCAGTATTTTTTGAGTGAAGTTATATAATTTTTATCTTTTACCTCTAGGCCAGTAATACATTTTGAGTTAATTTTTACGTGTGGTTTGAGATTAGAGTCACATTTCATTGAAAATTAGTGGACATTATGTGTGTGAGATGTTTTCTAGACCCTCATCCATATATATCTGTATACAGAGATATAGATACATGTATCCATATCTATCTATATATGTTATAAAGGATCGTCCATTTTATTTCATTGTTCTGTGTATCTATCCTTATGTTATTGTCACATTATCTTGGTGCTATAGCTTTACAGTCAGTGTTAATCAGGTATATAAGTCTTTTATCTTTGGTCTTCTTTTTTTTTAAGATTTTATTTATTTAGTTGTGTTTATTTATTTATTGTCAGGGAGAGCACATGCATGGGCGTGCGTGCCCACAAGCAGGGAGAGCGGTAGGCAGAGGGAGAAGCAGGCTCCCCGCTCAGCGAGGAGCCTGATGTGGGACTCGATCCATAGACCCTGGGGTCATGACCTGAGCTGAAGGCAGAGGCCACCTAGGCATCCCTGGTCTTTTCTTTTCTTTTCTTTTTTAAGATTTTATTCATGTGTTTGACAGAGAGAGAGAGAGACAGCGAGAGAGGGAACACAAGCAGGGGGAGTGGGAGAGAGAGAAGCAGGCTTCCTGCCATGCAGGGAGCCCGATGTGGGGCTTGATCCCAGGACTCCGGGATCATGACCTGAGCCAAAGGCAGATGCTTAATGACTGAGCCACCCAGGCGCCCCCAGTCTTTTTTTTTTTTTTTTAATTGTTTTTGGCTTGTTGAATGTCAATATAAATTGTAGATTAACTTGTTAATTCTTACAAATGTGTGCCCTAGAATTTTAATCAGGGTTCCTCTATAGATAATCTGTGGAAAATTGGCAATTTAACACTATGGAATCTTTCAGTTCAAATGCGGTGTATTTATTTAAGTCTTTTGTCATTTCCCTCAGCAATATTTTATAGTTTTCAGCATATAAGCGGCACATATTTCATCCAGCATATCCCCAAGTAGGTCATGTTTTTGGATACTCTAGCAAATAGTATTTTCTTTATGATTTTCTTTTCCATCTCTCACTTTTATATAGAAATGCAGTTAACTTTTATATAACAATACTATATTTGTGGCCTTTTCAAACTCACCTATTAGTTCTCAAAGTTTTTTGGTAGATTCCTTAGGATCTTCTATCTTGAATGTTCCTTGCGTGCTTGAAGAGATTGTGTACTTCGTAGGTGCTGGATGGAATGTTCATAAATATCAGGTCAAATTGGTTGATAGTGTTATTGACGTTTTCTGTATTTTTTCCAATCCCTAATGTCAAATATTTCTTTTTCCTGCACTGGCTAGGACCTCAAGTGTGACAGTGAATAGAAGTAGAGAAAGCAGGCGTCTTGCATTGGTCCCAACTTTAGGGAAAAGCATTCAGTCTTTCACCATTAAGGATGATGTTGGCTGTGGGGTTTTAACAGATACTCTTTATAAGGTTGAGAGAATGCCTTTCTGTTCCTGATTTGCCAAGAGTGCTTGTCCTGAATAGATATTGAATTCTGTCAGATTTTTCCCCTGCATCTATTGAGATGATCATACGAATTTTCATCTTTGTTCTCTTAATATGGTGAAGTTATTTGATTGATTGTGTGATGTCAATCCAGCCTTGTATTCCTAGGATAAATCTTAACTTGGTTATGATGTATTGTGCTTTTTTGGAATTTGCTGGATTCGATTTGCGAATATTTTATTAAGGACTTCCACATTTACAGTGATCAGGAATACAGGACTGTAGTTTTATAAAATGAATTGAAAAGTGCTGCCTCTTTCTCTATTTGCTGAGAGTTGGTGTAACATCTATAATGTCAGTATTATGTTACACCATCTCTATTATGGTGTAAGATATCTATTGTTCTTCTCTAAAACTTCTCTGGTTCAACAGTGAAGCCATCTGAACTTGTGTTTTTCTTTGGTGGAAAATTTTTCATTATAAATCTAACTTCTTTAACATTTAAAAGACTATTAAGATTTTTTTATTTCTTCTTGGGTCAGTTTTGGTAATTTTTCAGGGAGTAATCCATTTCATGTAAATTTTCCAGTTTATTGGCATTATGTTGTTTATAATATTTTGTTGTCTTTCAAATATCTGTGGGATATGTAGTGTTACTTCATTTGTCATTTGTCATCTTAGATCTTAGAATCTTGTGGATTCTCTTTTTTCTCCTTGATCATTCTGGCTAGAGGCTTGTCAATTTTAATGATTATTTTTTTTAAGAACTCGCTTTTGCTTGCCTTACTTTTTCTCTTTTCCCCCCTCTGGTTTAAGTTTTATTACTCTTTTTTCTTATTGTTTACTAACTTCTACTTAACTTTGGGTTTTAGTCACTCTTCTTGGTGTGGGGGAGTTACATCATTGATTTATTCTGTTGTGGTTGCAGGAAATGCATCATATGATTTCTGTTCCTTTAAATTTATCAAGATTTATTTTATTGTCTAGTATATGTTCTATCCTTACAAGTGTTTGTGTACACTTGAAGAGAACGCATATTCTGTAGTTGTTGAGTGAAGTGTTCTATAAATGGCAATCAGGCCAACTTGGTTGATAGTGTTGTTCAAGTCTTTTGTATTCATACTAATTTTATATCTCATTTCCTATTAGTGAGAACAGCTTTGACATCTTTGTTATTTTGGATTTTTTTCCTCCTTTCAGCTCTTTCAGTTTTTGATTCATGTTTTTGAAATTTTCTTTTGGGGTATATATATCTCTAGGATTGTTATAGCTTATCAGTGACTTCGTTCTTTTTTTTTTTAAGATTTTATTTATTTACTGGAGAGAGAGAGAGAGCGTGCATGAGTGGAGGTAGTAGGGGCAGTGGAAGAAGCAGACTCCCTGCTGAGCAGGGAGCCCCACATAGGGCTCAATCCCAAGATGCTGAGGTCATGACGAAGCTGAAGTCAGAGGCTTAACTGACTGAGCAACCCAGGCACCTCAATGATTTGGTTCTTCTAAGTTTAAACAATGATTTTCTTTATCCCTAGTAACATTTCATGTCCTGAAGTGTCCTTTGTCTGATTTGAACTTAGGCATTCAAACTTTCTTTCTTTCTTTTTTTTTTTTTAAAGATTTTGTATTTATTTATTTGACAGAGAGAGAGAGATTACAAGTAGGCAGAGAGGCAGGCAGAGAGAGGAGGAAGCAGGCTTCCCGGCGAGCAGTGAGCCCGATGTGGGGCTCCATCCCAGGACCCTGAGATCATGACCTGAGTCGAAGGCAGAGGCTTTAACCCACTGAGCCACCCAGGCGCCCCCAAGCTTTCTTTTGATTCATGTTTTTGTGTTACATCTTTTTCTTTACTTTAATATTCGCCTTTTTTTCTTACAATATTTAAGTTGCGTTTCTTGTAAACAGCTATGCCTTCCTTTATTATCCAGTCTGACAATCTTCTTTTTAAGTGGAATGTTAGATTTTTACATTGAATGTAATTATGGATAAAGTTGGGTTTAAGTCTGCCATCTCACTGTTTGTTTCTACTTGTGTTACCTGGTTTTGGTTATTTTTTTTTCCTGCTTCATTTGATTCTTTTTTATGATCTTTTATTTTTTACTTCCCCAATTGTCTTATTAGCTATAACTCTTTGTCTTTTTTCAGTGATTACTTAGGGTTTACAGTCATTATCTTTAACTTATTACACTATACCTTCAAATAATACTATACTACTTCACATACAATGGAAGAATCTACCAGTACAGTTATTTTCTCCCTCCAGTCCTTTGTGTATCATTATTTATTTTATTTCTAGCTATGTTATAATGCTACAATACATTGTTACTGTTTTTGCTTCCTTCTTTCACCTTAGAAAAATATGGAATGCCTCACAGATTTGCATGTCATCCTTGTGCACGGCCAAGCTAATCTTCCCTGTACCGTTCCAGTTTTGGTATACGTGCTGCTGAAGTGAGCACTACTATTTTTGCTTTTAATAATCAATGATCTTTTTAGGAAATTACAAATGAGAAAAATAGCATTCTGTTTTTATATATTTACCATTTCCAGTGTTGTTTATTTCCAGGTTTCTGTCTGGCACCATTTTCTCTTGGTCTGTAATATTTCCCTTACCATTTCTTACCATGTAGGTATGCTGACAGTGTGTCCCACCAGCTCTCGTTCATCTGAAGGGGGTAAAAAAAACTCAATCTCATTTTTTTGAAAGATATTTTCGTTAGGTATAAAACTATGTTGGCAATTTTGAGTTTTGTTTTTGTTTTTGTTTTTGTTTTGTTTTCCCTCTCTCTCAGGACTGGCCTACTTTATTTCTGACAGGAAGTCTCCAGTTAGTCTGATTTTTCTTCCCCTACGTAGAATGAGCCTCCTTTTCTCTGGCTTTGAAGATTGCCTTTTTATTCTTCTTTTCAGCAATTTGATGGGGTCTTTTGGTGTTCTGAGTTTATCCTGTTTGTAGTTTATTGACTTTCTTGGGGTTTTAGGTTTATAGCCTTTACCAAATTTGAAGTATTTCACCACTGTATTTTCACATATACCACTTGCCCCTCTCCAGGACCAGGTATGTTAGACCGCCTGGTACCATGCCACAGGTTGCTGAGGTTTTAGTAACTTTTTTTTCTGTTCAGACAGCTTCTATGATTGTGAATTCACTGATCTTTTTTCTTTTGCAGTGTCTAATCTGGTGTGAAGCCAGTCTAGGGAATTTTTTTTTTCCCATTTTGGACATCGTATTTCAAGTTCTAGAATTCCATTTGATTCTTCTTTGTATCTTCCATTTCTCTCCTTATTGTGTTTATATTTTTCTTTAAATCCTCAAGCAGGCTTATAATAGCTGTTTTAGTCTTTGTCAACTAATCCTATTATCTCTTGTCATTTCTAGTTCTGTTCTAGTTCTGTTCTTATTAACTTATCTCCCCCTACTCTCGTGATTATCCTGTTGCTTTGCATTTTTTTTGCAGTAATTTTTAGTGGTTGAGACATTTTTGTAGAGGACGTTGTTTTTGCTCATAAGTTTAGATGATGATGGGAATGTTTCCAAGTATCTACTTTTGAAATGCTGTCACTGTAGCATGAATTTCTTTCAAGAAGTAGTTTTTTCCCAGTAAGTATTAAAACATCAACTAGAGCGCGTATTTGTTTTTTCAAAAATGTCTGCCAGGCAGCGTATTACTGATAGCCATCTGCCATCAGAGAACAGGGCAGCTAATTTGGAACATTTGACTTTTCAAAAGAAAACTGCATAACTCATCTTTAAGCCTAAACCTCTTAAATACTTTGCCACTAAACCAACAAACCTTTTGTTGGTTCTGAGTACTGCAGTTTTCTTCTTGTGGGCCAGAGGCCTACCTTGCCAGGGTCCTCTGCTCTGGCGGGTTTTTCCATCAGGAGTTGAACTGAATACAAACTTGATTCAGACATTGTATTTTTAATGAGACTGATGCACTACTTACCACACCAGTGTCAGTGGTATTTGGTATTTTCAGATCCAGAATTCGATTTGATCCTTCTTTATGTCTTCCATTTCTCTCCTTAACTTTGTTGGTATTCTTTAGCTCCTTAAGCACAGGCCTCACTCACTGACTATGTGTCCCTTGCATTCCTTTCTTCCCTTCACTGCAGCCTTACTGGCTTTTTTCTGTGTGTTGAATATGCCAGATTCACACCTGCCTCCGGGCCTTTGCACTTCTCTTCCCCCTGCCAAGAGGCTTTGGAGTCTCCCCTCTTTGCCACCCAGATCTTAATCTCAGTGCCACCTCTTCCAGGAGGTCCTCCCTGTCCATCCATCTCCAGGACCCAGTCCCCGTTCCCACACCCTGTTTCCTCTCTTACTCCTGCTTGGCAGTACTTGAAAGTATTTCGTTTTGTTTAGTTTTGCTTTTTGTCCTTTTCCTTCATTTCAGTAGAATGTCAAGCCTTTGAGAGCAAGGATTCTGTCTTCTCACCACCATGCTGCCCCCGCCCCACAGTACCTAGAACGGTCCTGGCGTCATAAAACGTACATGGGCTCCAGCAGTCAGACTGAAGTGTTCTTCTGGCCATGCCTGGCATTTCCATGCCCACTTGCTGCATCTTCCAATAGGACTGAATAGGACTGATTGCCCCAGAGTCTCAATGGGTCTAAATCCTGTCTCCTCTTTAAAAAAAAAAAAAAAAAAGAAAAGTTTACCTTTGCCAGTTGTCTCCATCAGGAGTGGTCTTCTTTCATCTCATCGTCCGTGTCGCCCTCCTTGCTTTCCCTTTGGTCATTTGTGAACTCGCTGTGTCTCTCCTGTGAGGCTGGTCCCAGCCGATTCCGCTGCGTGTCCATCCCAGCACCTCACCCTGGCCTGGCCCGGAGCAGAGAGATGCGTAGGAAATTCTTGTTAAATTGGTACTTGAAGAGACAGTATAATTTAGTTGGCTGCTGGTTCAGGAAGCAGAAATCTTGATTAGAATTGTGCGTGCCTGTTTGCCTCCGACTTCTCTCTCCCCCCCATCCCTGGGTGGGATGCCAGCGCCCCCTCCCCCGACCTCTGACTGTGCCGGCTGGAATTAATGAGGTCATGTTACATGTACTTAGGAGAAGGTGCTGGATAAATACAGGTGATGTATTGTTGTTGTTTGTTGTAATTATGTTCTGGGTCCTGTGTTGCATAATGAGCTACATAATGCCTCAAAGAGCGTTTTAGGAATTAACTATCAGATGATTGTAAAACACTTTGCAAGTTTGTCATGTCGGGTGGATGGAACCGACGATAAAGCCCGTTGAATTGGAGGAGGCAAGGCAGACGGGTTTGCAGGACTTGGTGTGTTCCCCGGCCTCCCCCAGACAATTCCCTAATTGAGCTGCCGAGGTCGGAGGCTTGTGACGTTCAGAATGAGACCCAACAATACTTGTGTGGGGTTTAATGGCACCGGGAATCATTAACGAGACAAAAAGCCGTGATTTCCCCTGGATTAACATACAGGTTGAGGTTCGGCACGCTGAGATTCATTGTTTTGGTCTCCAGCCCAAACATGCTAGAGTCATTATATTGTCATGTGGTAATTAGCTGTTCCTTTAATACAAGTAATAAAAATTAAGCCTAAGAGGTACTTTAGCAATGCCTTTTACATAATCCAAAACAATATTCAAATGCTGTAGGCGTCTAGTCATTCAACTGTACTGTAGTAAAGTTTGAAGTTTAATGCATAGAGATGTTTGAACATTGAGTTCATTCTTTATTCTGTGACCAGTTTTGCTACTTAGGCATTAACCTTTAATAGTGTTAAATTAAATATATATGCATAATGAATAATTATGAGATTGCCAGAATTTTCATTTACAATGTAATGCTTTGAAATTTTGTCTAAAGGTCTAGTTCCCATTCACTTGATAATGTGCATGTTATTTTTTATATGTCACTGAGTTCCTGGCTGAATTGAACGAGGGAAGCTATTTTTTATTTGAAGCAGACGCAGTGGGTCCTGGCCTTTTAAAAGGAATGGACTAGGAAGGTTGTCGACAGAAATTTTCGGGCTGGAGAGGGCAGGACACTAGCTTAGCTCTTTAAAAATATAATTTGTACGGGCAGTTGTGCCGGAAAGCCTCCATGTGCGAACATTAATAGAATTTTATCCAAGTGCAGCGGTTCTCTTTCTCAATCCTTCGCTGACCTCGGTGTCAAGTTCAGGTGGGAGTTCTAGATGTAGGGGGCCCTGGGTGTACTGTCTGTGTCCTTCAGGCCTCTTGGCCCACGTGGGGCCACAGGGAGAAGGGTGAAAAAGGTGGGGGTTGGAGGTGGGGAGGTAGGAAAGTACCCTGGAGAAGCGTGAAATGGAAAAAAACAAAAAACAAAAAAAAACCCAGGACAAAAACACCGCACCTGGAACATTCTGACGACTTCAGCCTCTGGTGTCATCACTACCCCCTACTTATAAGGAACCATCTCCCCAAAATAGCTTTTGAAATCTAATATAATGTAAATATTTTAATGCTGATTAAAATAATAATGAAAAGCCACAAATGAGAAAGCGATGTAATCATAAACTGTGTAGACACCCAGGATAAATGCCCCCCGGCCCCGGGGGTCACGTGACGGGCAATGTTGTGTTAAGGCCCCGCGCGCCGGTCCCCCGTTGCGCTGGACATTTCCCAGTGCCTGCCTTTGTGTAAACTCTGCGGAGACGCTGGCATCTCACAGAGTTCCTGGCTCCTGGCGGACTGGCCAGCTAAGGCATGGGAGATCTCCCCTCGCTTCCAGGAACCGAGGGTGGTCTGAAAAATTAACGACTCTGGTATTTGAAAATTAAGTGAGCTCTTGAATATATACCCTTGTTGATCCACTGGGCTTGGTGTTTAGCATTCCTCAAGCAGAGACTAAATCTTCGCAGCCACCTCACAAGTGAGGCTGGCGTCCATACCAGAAATATCTTCAGTAATCTCTCCTAAGCCCAGCGGACTTGGGTATTCCACTCCGACGGGGCCCGAGAATTCTAGGGGAGGTGCTCCCCTGTGCCCAGCAGGTGGACCAGAAGTGCCTTTCAGGCAGCGAAGAAAAAATAAAGAGCAGATCGACACCCGAAAGGCATCAACGTCTCTCCATTTCACGCTGAATTAGCGAGAAAGTCAAAGGCCAAGAGTCAGTATTGCAAATTTCTGTATCTGCAATCTCAAATTGGAGGTGAAAATCCAGTTTTTTGTTAAGTCAGTCTGATCGCAGATGGTACACCGAGTTGGCCATGGGACCTCACACGACCGGTGCAGGCGCGGTCTCCTGCCTTCCGTACTGCGACCTGGGGAGTCTTGACCCCCCAGCTGGCTGGCCCGCTGAGGAGCCGGGAGACCCTGGGCAAGCCACTGTGCTCCCCGGAGCTTTAGTCTCCACTTCCAAGACAGGAACGCGACACGGTCACATCCAAAGGGTTGCTCAGAGGACCAGCTGTTATTTCCAGCTTCCTAAGCGTTCTAGGGACTTGAGCCTTCTGACGCCTCCCCACACTGTCCGCCCTGCAAGCTCATGAGGGTGTCTTCCCTTGCCTACTCCACGTGCGTCCCCTTCCTGTTGGTCAGATCGAGGACCCAGAAGTCCTTCGAGTGTCGCACCATGCCAGAGCCGTGGGCAAATCCCAGGGCACCCGTGGCCGTTGCCAGGCCACGTCCACAGCTTGCGGCTCTGGAGCCCAGTCTGCGTCCGAGTCCTTTGTAGGCGCAGAGAAGCGTCCCCGGCCAGTGAGCCAGGGGGCCCAGGGCTCTGAGGGGGGCAGGGCGGCCACAGGGGAACCTGGGGGAGGCTGATCTCCTGGGCCCTGCCGTCGGCCTGCTCCGGGCCATGACGTGGCTGGTCTGTGCCCAGAGTGGGGTGACGTGCATTGTCCTCTCCCGTAGATCCCGTGCCTGCCCTGGACCTTGGGCAGCAGCTCCAGCTCAAAGTGCAGCGTCTGCACGACATTGAAACAGAGAACCAGAAGCTTCGGGAAACTCTGGAAGAGTACAACAAGGAGTTTGCTGAAGTGAAAAATCAAGGTTGGTGGCAGATCCGTTCCGTGCTTTGCTTTGTCTTGTCTTTGCTTTCTTTCTTTTCTTTTTCCCTCTGCCTCTAATTGCCTTCGCCACGCTGTTGGGACTAGCTCTAACTGGACTCCACGTCACCCAGTCAGGGTGGGGCCCAAATCCGAGTCGTTAAAGAGAGATAATAATAGTAATAACGCTCAGCCATTTGGAGGCAAAACTCCTCCTGAGCACAACAGTGACACCTGCTTTCATTGCCCTGTGACGGGCCGACCAGGAGTCTTTCCAGTTCTTCCCGGATCATCATGGGACGGGACCCGCCTTTCGGAAGGCTCATGTGTTGCCTGCGGGCGACACCTGTCAGACAGCCAGCTCGTGATCAAAGGGCCGGAGCCCGTAAGTCCCTTAGTAGTGGCTGCTGCTCCGCGTCCCCTAGTCCTTCCAAATTCAGTGAAAGACCTGGTGGGGCTGCCCAGCCGGCCACCGACAGGGGCTGGGAGGGCAGAGGTCACCCGGCTCTTCCCATCGGGACAGAGCAGAGGGGTCTCCGCGGCACCTCGAATCCAGATGTGTTCGCTGTGCACAGGAGCTCGCAGGGACAGAGCACGGCCCCATGTCACAGCCACTGCGGGTCGTTGTGCCAGCGCCGCCTGCAACGTCACCTGTGTGTCTCGGTTTGGACAGGGGCCCACCTCTTGGGTGACTTCACACGGGCCTCTCCCCAGTCTGCTCCACGCGCTGGATAACAGAATCACTTAGATCTTTAAAGCGTCCTTCGACTTTGAGACCATTGGAGACAGGCCTCGAGAGGCAGTCCTGAGGACCCTCCTCCCCCCGTGGGAAGAGCCAGAGGAGCCCCCCACCTCACTGTGGCTCCACAGGGAGCAGCAAGCCTTTGGGGTGCGTCGGGACAGCTTTGTCCTGCTTCACAGTGAGGCGCTGGACACAGTGGGCTGGGATCCAGGTGAGGGAAGGGGCTGCCTTCCCCCCCACACTCCAGGTGAGAGAGAACCCAGAAATGCGCACATCCGGGCTCCTTGCAGCACTACCCAAAAGGAGGGGGCTGCCTTTTTCCCTCCCATGACCTCTGACGTCTCATTTTGACAGACCCACTCTTTGTGTTTTTTATGGATTGACTTTTTTGTTGGAGGACGTGCAGGCAGGCCCTGGGCCTGCGTGGCCTCCCTTCCCCTCCTGGCTCGCTCAGCTCCCCCGGGGCAGGTTACCCCGCGAGGAATCCTAACGGTGTGGGATGTCCTCCTCCCCAAAGGCCCCGTCTGATGGGTGTTTCTCAACGAAATACCCTAGTCCCCAGACTTAAGAACACAGCCTCCACAGGCAGACAGACCTGCTTCAAGACCCTTTATTTATTGATATCTTTATAGATTTTTCCCAACTTCCAGAAAAATGACGATTTCCTCTCTTTTCTTCCCGGTATACGATGGTTTTGATTTGGAAGGGCGGGGTGCGCATCATGTGCATTTACGTCACAGCCGTAGTGTAGATGGATGAGAAGTTAGAGCAGAAAGGGCCTCTCTTTATCAGGTGCTGGAACTCTCCCCGCCATTTAAAGCTGAGCACATCGGCGCCCAGGCACAGCTGATTAGAGCAGAGCACTGCGGTCCCCTCTCTGTGGCGGTCTCCCCCTCACGGGCTTGCGGGTGGCGGGGTCGGGGGGCTCCAGCTGGGACGACACCCCCCCCCCCCACTGCCC
>LNAC01000632.1:95491-142808 GCA_002007465.1 Ailurus styani | reverse complement strand
GGAGGAGGATCAGAGGCTCCAGGACGATCCAGCCCCTGGCTTAGTCTTGGCTGGCCAGCGAGCCGCCCAGACAGGGTGGGGATGGCAAAGAGACCTCATCAGATGGAGCGGGAACCCCGGCTGGTGCCCCAGCCTCCCCTAGGAGGGGAGCATGGCTGGCTGCACTGAGGAACCCGTGGGGATGAGCACTGAGGTCCACGGGCGATGCAGATAATTCCCACCTGTTGAGAGGCGGAAATGCTGTCTGTTGACACAGTCACGTAGACCGCGGACCGAAAAGAGCGTGCATGTGTTTTCAGAGCTGACCTGGCGTGGTGTCCGCTTGGGAGGTTCCACTCCTGCCTGGCTTGTCCCTGTCACTGTGGCTCAGCAGCGACTTGCATCCCTAGCCCTGAGGCTCACAGAGCGTTTCCTTCAGGCCCCAAACAGCCAGCCCCCAAGGCAGAAAGACCCCCTTTTTCCTTTCAGGTGCACTGATGGGGTCATTGGTTTTAATTTCCTCTCTCTCCCTCTAAGGAAAACCCTTTGGGCTCCACTTAATGAAAAGGGCCAGTTTCTTCTCTTCACACAAGAGCCTTTAGCTTTTCTCCACTAAGCCATGAGGGTACTCACCGCCCTGAGCGTGGGCTCCTGCTTTGCCCTGCGCATCTGTGCAGCTGGGGGAGTAAAAGCGGATGTGGGTCACAGCCTGAAGGACCGAGGGTGCCAGTGCAGGCTCTTACTTGGGTGAAGACCTGGCAGCCCGTGTTGTCATGTGAGCCTGGAGCCCCGTTGTCACAAGCCCCATCCGGGCCTCCCCCTGGTCGAGGACTCCCCCATTTATTCACACCTTCACCCTTTCTCTGCCTAGCCTTCTATGAGACAGATCCACACACTGCAGGTGTGGCGCCCCAAGAGCTCTACTCTGCCTGGAGCCGGGACCTCAGTGCCCTGCCAGGGATGGTCCGGCACAGGGGGTGGGACGGGGGTGTCTGTGGGAGGGGAGCAGGCGGAATAGTCCTCCCCTCGAGCCCTCCACAGGTCTGAGTCAGGACCCTGCCCTGTTCATTACATCTGCTTTGGCGTTCGCATTGGGATCTTTAAAGCAAGGGTAGTGGGGGGGCCTGGGCTTTCTGGGGCCAGCCCTGCCCCCCTGAGGGGCCCTGAGCCCCGCAGGGCTCCTCCATCACATAGCCCTTCTGCCCACACCCCTGGCACTCACTCTCCCTCAGATGTGGCTCCCCCTGGAGTCACCCGCTCTGCACGCACAGCCCGCATCTGCTGAGCTCCCACCTGGGCGGGGGGATTTGGCACCCAACCTCCAGGGTGCATCCCTTCCAGCGGAGGAGACGCGCACCGTGCCCACTTAGCACACCTCATACCCTGTCACTTGCGAACCCACGGGGCCGCAGCGTGGGGCCAGGCACATCTGTAGACTCACCAGACTTTGGCCAAGACCCTTTCTTCCAGATTGCACACAGTTATGAACTGTTTTCTTTGTGAGAAGGTACTTAAACCGCACAAAAACACGATTCATCTTCTCTCAATAGAGGACTAATTTAAAGCTCATCAATAAGGTGATATTCTGTGTGACCACTGATTCCCCCCCCCCCACTTTTTTGTAAGTTGTATTGAAGAAACTGTAGCTCTTCTTCCCAGCAAAATCCATTGGTCCTCCCAGCCTAAATGTTTAAAGTTCAATTTAACATTTAGGGAGTAAAAGGTCTCCGAAGGGACTCGTAACCATTGATTTTGTGTCAGGGTTGAGGAGCTAAAGTTTAGAACAGCGATCCTACCAGGTTCCAGAAGCCTTGTGTGTGTGTAGCTGCACGGACTCGGGCCCCTCTCACTCCCGTCTTTCCCTTTCTGCAGAGGTTACGATAAAAGCACTTAAAGAAAAAATCCGAGAATATGAACAGACTCTGAAGAACCAAGCAGAGACTATAGCTCTCGAAAAGGAACAAAAGTTACAAAATGATTTTGCAGAAAAGGAGAGGTAAGTGTCTGGTGGGGTCTGCATGCACTGGCACAATGTTTTTACCTCTGAACTTGACTCCATGAGGAGCGTTTAAAACAAGCCCGGGAGACCAGCCTGGATCATAAACCATGCTCCGTGGGGCTCTCAGCGAAATTTTGTTTGAAAAGTAAAGGCATCCCTCACTCTGTCATCTGGGAGATGACCTTGAGTACCGTGCATTGGTCTTTACCCCCGGGAGATGGCGTTGGGGGCCAGGGGGACCAGAATGTGTCGGTCAGGGCCACTTGGGTCCAGGGCTTGAGCACAAAGCGTGTGTGCCCAGCTGAGATGACAGTGCGTGGCCTTGTGCCCTCCCTGGGGATGCTCTGGACCCACGCCGAACTCCTGCCACCTTGCAAAATGAATGTGGATATTTAACATCACCCACAGATCTTGGGTCTGGGGTTCTTTTTTCGTTGTTTTTGGTTTTTTTTAGGTGTTGGTTTTTTTTGTTTTTTTGTTTTTGTTTTTTTGCCTCTTTTCTGTACCTCGCCATGCTCCATATATCAAGTAGCTGATGTCAATAAAATCTGTTACAGATGGAGAAACCAGGCTTCAGATTCGGGACCTAGCCATGCTCTCCCGGCTAGCCACCCAAAGGTGGGACCAGAGCCCAGCCCACCACTCCAGCCAGCCCCAGCCTTCTCTGGTGGTCTCATATAGCTTCCCAGGGTCCTCGCTGCAGGACCAAAGTCGGTCTCACGCGGCAGCGGAGCCAGGTGCTTTCCCCAGGAAAGCAGGGACCCCCATGGAGTCAGGGATCCTTGGAAAGCACTTTATGCCCAAACCAGTTTCTCACCATGTTACTGATACTAGGGTGAGGGGTTAGGGATGCAAGCCATCAGAATGCCTGGCCAGAGAGGAATGCATAGGTAAAGATCGGCCATCCCCAACTGGAACATGGCGTGGCCATTAAAGTGATAACAGCGTCGAATTTGAAGTGAGACCGGCGATGTATCCAGCATGATTCAGAGTGAAAAATGCATGATAGAGAATTACATACAGCGTGATTACCACTGCACAGACCAAAGTCATGCATCTGAAAGTTGTCGGAGTAAATTCATCTGGGAATTTGATATTATTAGATTGGCTTTTCAAACTAAGTAAAAGAATCAATTATTTTTAAAGATGCAAATACTGGACTGACCACTCGGGATAGAAGATAAAGCTAGATGGGTTTTTTTAATGTCGTTCTTTACACCAAGAAATTGAAAGGGATCTAGGGTTTAAACATTAGTAATTCAATCATGTACATACCAGAAGAAAACTTAGTGTTCTGTTTTTAATGATCTTGGAGTAGGTATTTCTAATCATAACTGATAACTGATTGTTTAAAAAATAAATAACAACAAACATTGTAAAAGCATCAAAAAACTGAGAAGACATTTTCCCACTGCATAAGGGCCCTTACAAATTAATAGGAAAAAACGAGTGCTGTGAAGTGGACGAAGGAGATACACATACAGTTCATACAAAGAGAAACAAATGCTCAGCTTTACTCAGCAGGAAAATTCAGTTTAATTTTATCCAGTGTTGGCACAGGAAAACAAACACTCACATACTGTTGGCAAGAGTTTAAATTAGTGAGTTTTTCTTGTTGCTGGGAAGTTTCTCAATATCTATCAGAACAACAATAACAAAAAATTGCACGTACTCTGACTATTCATTCTAATTCCTCTGCTAGAACTTTATCCAACAGATTCACTGTCAGAATTATGCAACAAAGTCTACGTGATGATCATTGCAGAATTGTTTAGTAGAAAGAGGCAATAAACAATCTAACTGTCCACAGAGGCTGGTTACGTTAATTATTTAATAAGAATGAGGAGGAGCCGTGTATGCTGATGTGGAACGTCTCCAAAGTAAGGAAATGAGTGGAAAAAGCAGGCAAGCCGTGTGTGCTATGATCCCTTTCACACGGAAAGGGTCAGGGGGTGTATATTACACTATTGTATATTACATATGAGTTTATAGAATACTTGTGCAGATCAGTTTTTCTAACTCAGAACCTGCTAATAGTTTTATAGCTGGAATATACGAAAACGTGAGCAGTCCTCCATAAGGGATGGAAATTTGGGTGATTTTTTTTTTAAACGGTGTGATTTCTACTTTCCTGTATTCCCGGGTTTCTTAGTCTGAGAACATGTGTCCTATTCATATGATATAAAAATAATAAACTTATTTTTAGACATTTTCTGCAGATGAGGAGGAAGGAATGCTATTTATTGACCAAGGGAATTCATTTGGAGATCAGGGGAAATGTAAATCTGGGGACGTTGGGTTCAAACATTGAGAATTGCCCATTAGGTATTACGGTCACATTTGCATTCCATTATAACAGACGTGGAGCAGCTGTCACATCTATTAGCACATCCTCTATCCCAACAAATTCCTTCATTGTGTCAGCAAAATGTAAATGTATCATTCTTAGGGAACTTTAGAAAACAATGAGTGCATGATGATGATTTTTTTTTTAATATCTGGCATGTGAAGAACAAGTTACATTTAAGATAACTGGCTGCATCCATTAGCATGTGTCAGGTCCTGCGGGATGCATACTCCACATTGTATCCCATGTGGGTACAGGGTCGGGGTGCTGAAAATCGGGAAGTAGGCACGCAACGCTCATGGCGCCACCAGCGGTAGCCACATCATGCGCCCGTGGCCAGCGGCGTGGGTTGCAGCAAAGATCATTGGATGCCAAGCTCCAAGGCCCACAGGATGTTCATGTTGGAAAGCAAGATGACCAAGTTGGCTTTATTCTCTTCCTTTCCAGAAAGCTGCAGGAGACACAGATGTCCACCACCTCAAAGCTGGAGGAAGCGGAACACAAAGTTCAAAGTCTGCAGACAGGTGGGATGTTCTTCATCCTGGTCAAGCCCATTCGGGGGAGACGGAAGTGGGGGGCTTTGGGCCGTCCCCATGATTCCCTCTGCCGCCGCGTCCCCCACCCCATACTGCGCCCCCTGAAGGGGTGAAGGAGCCCACGCTGCTCAGAGGCCCCCAGCCTCTCCACCTTGACTTCATTCTCGCCCACCCTGAGTTGTCAACGTCCAGGTGGGAGGGTCTGAATTCCTTTCCCATCCCTTCCACACGCCATCCTTCTTTCTGCTCTTTTTCCAACAAACACATCTAAATCGCCAAACTGTCAAGGACTGACATCTCATTTGGAACAATAAGAGGGAAGAAAAGAAACCAAAAATAGAAAAACCCACAACACTCATTTCCACCCTAAGTGAAGTTAACCACAGTACTAGCAGAACTTTAAAATTTAAGACACCCGAAAAGGTTCTGCTAGAGTTTTTATCATTTCTTTATGCTCCTTTTTATTTCTCCTTCTTCCTCTTTCTCTTTCTTTTCTTCCCCTGAAAGGGAAACTGCATCATATACTTAATTTAAACGTGGGGGGTGGAACATCAGAAGACCTCATAATCCGAGAGAATACCACGTGTAACGGAGTATGAGAAGATAATCACGACACATTTCCAGACACATGAATAAGATCCCTAAGATCTGGAAACACCCTAAGAAATCACTAAGAAATCAGTAAAAAGAGATAAACAGTCCAGTAGAACGAGGGGCTAGAGACACAAGCAAGCAGTCTGCAGGGGAAATGCACATGGCCAGTACACACATGAAAACACATTAACAATTCTTAACAGGCAAAAGGATGCTAATTAAATCAGGGAAAGATTGTTTTGCCTGTCAGACTGTCAAAAGAATTTTCTTTAATTGATAATATCCAGTGTTGGTGAGAGTATAAGAAAAAAGTCACATTCCTAGTATTGATGGGAATGTAAATTGCCTCTTGAGGGAGCCAGCTAGGTGGCGTTTGTCTGTCTGGAGTGTCTCAGCGCCTTATCCCAGGACCTTGACTTCTGTGGGTCCTCAGATGCCCGGCATTTGCCTGGCTTCATGCAAGAGCTAATACTGCCTGTATATGTTACTGTACTGCCCGACGTGGAGAGCTTTCCATGCCGTTCTGCTAAAGGAAAAGAGCAAGTCTTGGAAAGTATTTGTATCATTCTATCTGTGTGGGGTTGGGAGGGGGGGAAAAATATATATATATATACACACACACACACATACATACACACACACACGTGTATATGTATATATATGCAGTTATATATGAAAGTATTTTTAAATAATAAAATATATGTAAAATCAGGAAATGTATACACTGGACCAGTAACAGGAATTATCTCCACGGAGGTGTGTAGATAAGAGGAGGTGGAAGTGAAAGCAGATTTTTGGCCCCATTCTGTGTACTTTTGTCATCTTTGACTCCTTGGATGTGTATATATCGCGTGTATGCTTTTCCTTTCTTTTTCTTTGGGGGTGAGGGGCAGGAAGAAAAAGACTGGTCCATGCTCAGTGCAGAGCCTGACACTGAGCTCAATCTCACGACCCTGAGATCATGACCTGAGCCGAACTGAGAGACGCTCAACCAGTCCCACCGACTTTTTCTTTTTTAATTTGGGCAACTGGTATCTTATATTAAGGTTTTATGTTCTCTGCCTTTCAGCCCTGGAAAAAACTCGAACAGAATTATTTGACCTGAAAACCAAATATGATGAAGAAATTACTGCCAAGTAAGTCTCTGCCTGGCTTCCTCCATCTGCATGCATTCGGTCAGATATCCCCCGACTTTGCTAATCCATAGAAGATTCCCCCCACTTTGCCCTCCTGTCTGTTGGCTTTCGCAAAGCGGTACGGGATTTGGGAGGCGCTAAGCCTCAGGGCTGCCATGGGGACAACAGTGTCACCCCCGTGAGCTGCTTGCATCAGTCTAATACCCATGATGTGACAGTAAGCTCTGGGGCTCCTAGAACACTGGAACTTGTCTCCTGAATTATTGGGAAGCCTCGTCAACACGTGCCTTTTTCTAAGAAAGTTTGAGAACAGGGAGGGCATCTTATAGACGAGGTGACATGTGGGACACTTCGGGGAGCTGGGTCTATGCAGATCACGTCCTCTCTTCCCATGTCCATGTTCTTGGCTCCCACACAGATGGATTTACTCGAGTCACCCCTTAGAACACTTGGCATCCCTGTACAGACACGTACACCTAGGGCGTGCATGTGTTAGGGTGGGCATGCGTCACACGAGGCTCTTCGCCAGACGGAAATCAGTGATCTGGGGCAGCACGGGTACACTCAGTGCCAGTCCACCCTCCGTGCAGAACGCTGGAAAAGAAGGAACAGTATTAACAGAAATCAAGGGAGATGCAAAAGCAGCGGCGGTTGTCCCTAGCCCTTGGCTCCCCTGCCAGAGTCGAGACAGGCAGAGCCACTAGACGAGAGGTCGAGCCACCTTCTCCTGTCCTGGGAGGCTCCCCCGGTGTCCCTCAGAAGCCCACGGCCCCCAGGCTGCTCTGCGCCAGTAAAGAGGGACTCCTGCTGTGCTCCCACGGCGCCTGCGTGGGCATCAGTGCCCGGGGCGTGCCTCTGAATAGCGCCTTCTCCTGCCCAGATGCCGTCCCTCTGTCCCTTCATATTCGCCCATGGCCTCTGACGTTGCTGCTGGGGCTGCTGCTCCCAGGGCCCACCTCGGTGGACTCTTGGCCTTTGCTCTGCGTCGTTTAGTAGCTAGTGACCTTGAGAGCTGATTTTTTTGATCGTGAGCCCAGAACTTCTGCACAAAGACGGAAATATCCTCCTCGGTCTCAGCGACTCTGGCCCACCTGTTGGCATATCTAATGCTGGTGGAAGTTGCCAGATGGTTTTTTTTTTTTTTTTTTTAAAGATTGTATTTATTTATTTGACACAGAGAGAGAGATTACAAGTAGGCAGAGAGGCAGGCAGAGAGAGAGGAGGAAGCAGGATCCCTGCTGAGCAGAGAGCCCGATGTGGGCCTTGATCCCAGGACCCTGAGATCATGACCTGAGCCGAAAGCAGCGGCTTTAACCCACTGAGCCACCCAGGCGCCCGCCAGATGGTTTTACTCTCTTGTCTCGGCATGCTGAAGTGTGACTTCAGGTGGGGTAGAATGAGCTGGCTCAGAAGTGTGATAACTGTTAAGATTTCCCTCTGCAACCTAGAGACTTTGATGTTAACCCCTCTGACCCGGGGCACCAGTGTCCACGGGACCGCAGACGGGCAGCCCAGCCCCCCACTCCCCCTCCCACCAGATGCAAGTGTGGCAGAAACCCTACCAACTGCTGTCACTCTGATAACCCTCGGTGTCTGTCCCCCCAGTTCTGCCAACCTGCCATCCTTATTTTCTATTACTTCTGCCTGGATTTTATTCTACTAAGAAGAATAGTTGTTTTTCTTGATAAATTCCTTTTTTTCCCCCCACTAGTATTCATTATTTTGTTTTTGTAAACCACACCTCTTTCTAGAAGACATAGATACGTCTTGCGTTTCTATAATTAACCAAAGCTTGCTTTGTTACTCACTTCAAAAGTAGTGCAACCTGTCTCTAAGCCCCTTTAAGCCAGTGGTTCTCAAACTGGGTGTCACAGGGGTGAAATCAGTGTAGTGAGTGGCGACCGGCTGGTTGAGCAATAAAATACAATAGAAAATGAAATAACAGAATGGAGTAGACAATATCATGGCTCATGGCACATAGTAAAGTCAAGTATTGTTTCGTGACACTTTTGTGTTCATTGTGCATACAAATCTAAAAATATAAATGTACAGTTATTGGGTCGCAATGTAAAATGCCATTATTTCGGTGGGTCTCAATCAAAAATTACTTGGAAAGCCACTACTCTGAGAGTGTTATAAAAGGCGGGGCTTCCAGAAGCTGTCGTCCCCTACTGTGTCCTCCTGGGACGTGCTGGGGAGGTGCTGTTAGCCACGGACATGCACCTGCTTGGGAAGAAGAAACAGCCTGATGACACATAGCCTCTACTGAAACCATGCAGAAATGACAGCAGATAATGCCACTTGTCACATGAGGGCTAAGTACTGGTCCCTGGTTTAGACTCGTCATTTCTTTTTTGGGCTTCAAAAAAAGGCACATAGAAAATTTGTGTCCATTTAATTGGTTTGTTTTAGGGGTTGGGGGAGCGACTTAGCACAGAAGAGCCATCTAGAAAGGGCTTACATGCTCCCCACCCCCAGGTTTCCACCCCGGCTGGGTGGGGAATATGGCGGCCGGGGAGCTGCCAGGAGACAGGCCAGAGAGTCAGGGTCTCTCGTCCTCTGTCCCCACCCTCTCTGACCTTGCTAGAGGCCAGGCTGACGCTTAGGGATGACAGCTCAATCACCTGTCAGGGCCCTGCTCCAGGTGACCCTGCTCCCTAGAATGGGGTCAGAGGATCCTCTTAAGATGACAGGGATGATTTTTAGTCTTAAGTATTTTTCTAGTTACTGTTCATAGACGCATTGACTCCTGGGCTGTTCCTGAGCAACCAGCTCTGTCATGTTACAGGTAAGGACATTAAATCTTGGGTCCCCTGAACCAGCAAGGTCACCCTAGACCTCCCCCAGACCCCTACCCTACTGGCATCTGATGAGCCATGGCGGTCACTGGTATGGGCTCAGTGAGAAATATTTCTAGACTGTTTCTCATCATATCAGTGTGTCTTAAGGCCAAAAAGGTTTTTTTCCCCAAAAAATCCAAAGAAATGAAAATCCGTGCATTACTTGCTCGTGTTCACTAAACTCCAGTAAGTGGAAAAATAGAATCAGAAAGTATAAGAGTTGCTTATTCTAACAGAATGTTGTGCCTTGGGACTGTGGCTGTCGTCACAGACTGCTTTCGGGGCCGTGGGCACTTGGGGTGCGTCACCCCCCGGGACCAGAGCAGGGAACTGCTTGCCTTCCCCCGGGAGGAGCAGGGAGGCAGAGACGTGTGCAAGCATGGCAAGAACAAGCCTAACTCATGAGGGACACGACTCAGAGCAGAGCCACTCCTCAGCAGCAGACATTCCTAGAGGTCCCCTCTGAGCCTGGCCCTCTGCTGCGTCCTGGAAATCCTGAGATAGAAAGTTCGGGGAGATAAGCCATCGGAATCCAGTGTGGTCACTGCTGTGATAGAGGGGATGTTAGCCAGCACAGCCTCCGTGCTGTCAGGGTGTCCACAAGACAGACAGTACACTCCAACGAGGGGCAGGCGGGAGGGATGCCACAGAGGGAATGTGGCAGCTTGAGCCCACAGTGGCCGGGATGCACCACGCCGAGGCTTGCGAGGACCTGTGGCCTTCGGGACAGAGAGCATCCCCTGACCTTACCCTCCCTCCTTCCCTCTGCCAGGACTCCCATGGCCAAACTCAACAGCAGCCAGTGGGCAGCCTCCAGGGGAGGCACAGCTAGCTGGAGCAAAAGGAAAGGGTAATCAGGGAAGTCTTCCTGAAGGGGGTGACATGTGGTTTACGGTTAAAAGATAAGTTCGGGTGAGGGCCTGCTGGAGGCAAAGGAGTACAGTATGTGAGAAGACAGAGCAGCCAGGCTGACCCAGGGGGCCCGCCAGATGTGCCAAACGTGGGGATGGGGCAAGGTGGGCGCAGTGTATGTGGTACCAGCTGGGGGAATGGCAACAGGCTCAGGCCCCCATGGGGGTCGGGCATTTCCCAAGTTGGAAACGGACTGACTGCTAACAAAAGACAGCCTAGGGCCAAACACTTACTGTACATGCTTCCCAGAGTAAGTAATCCGCAAAAAATGTGGAGAATGGACTGAGTCAATACTCACTACTTTCTTGTAGCTTTGCGGGGAGTCCATCAATCTGGGAGAGCGCCCGAGTCTGGAGGCTCCCCCCTCGCATCCCTCTCCCCTTCTAGTTTATGGGAAAGGTTTGTCTGTGCCATCCGACTCAGGCCCACCCTGTGTGTGTCTTACCAGACTGGACATCTTCTCATTAATATGTAGGAATATAAGCCCACCGGGGGCAAACCTTTTCACAAACGGTCTTTTTTCTCTCGGAGAGTAGGGAATTCTTACATCCTCGTCGACAGAAGCCACGGGAGGGGGATGGGGTGGCACAGTCCAGTGTGGACTTCGGAGAAGGCTGACCCGCGAGTGGGGTGGGGGGTCCGCAACTCTTCCGTGTGGCCTTGGGGGCGCTCACTGACCACCACCCCCACTTTCCTTACCCAATGGCGGATGCTCACAGTGGTGCTGGTGCAGAGTCAGGGAAGGGGTGCGGGCAGCCCCTAGCACGGCTGCTAGTACCATCCCCTCTTCCTCAGCAAAGCGGGGCCTGGTGTGCGCGCTCCTGAAATTAGCGGGCCTCGGGGAAGGTGGATTTAAGGGTATCATCTCCCCGTGGGCTTCCAAGAGCCCACGTTGCCCTCGCCTCTCTGTCACTGGGAGGTGTCACCCCCATTTGGAAAGCAGCTCGCAGGTCGAAGGCACCAAGGCTGTTCCAAGAGCCCGGTTTATTGTGAGCAGTTCCCACCCCGCGTCAGCTGGGACAGCGCGGGCCGACTTGCAGCAGTGAAGTTTTCCACGCGGAGGCTTGAAGCAAAATGTAATTAGCCTTTATGTGCAGAACAAGGACCCATTGATGAATACAGCTGGTCTTTGTTTTGTCCCGTCATTGAGAGTGGGAGGTAAAAGTGTTCTTCTTCATGTTTATTAATGCAAGATTCCTTAGACAAATGGCAAGCACAGTTTAATATTTGTTGGAACATAGGGGGGTTTGCCAAAACAGTTGTGTAAGAGGATTGCAGGGTTGCCGAGTATAACCGTTTCTGGGTTAAATAAATGAATTATTTCTCTGCTTTCCCCCCCCCTTTTTCTTTCTTTTTTCTTTCCTTTTCACTCTCTCTCTCTCTCTCTTTTTTTTTTTACTTAAAAGCTACCTCCTTTCTCAGAGGGGCACCCTGGGTCCCGATCTTTCCACTTGTGTTAGCAGATGGAGAGCTAGCGCCCCGACTGACTTTAACCTGGATAGTCCAGCCAAGCAGAGGGGTGTGGATTTTAATAGTTAAACAGTTCCCAGGATGCCCGTGGAGGTGGCCAGGCTTCTTTGGGGCACGTGGCACCTGGCCCCGGAGAGAGAGAGGCCTGGCCCTCGCCTCCCGCAGCCGTCTGCCTGGGCCCGCGGCTGGCTCGGCGCCGCACACCGCGGGAGGGGAGCGTCGCCCTCGCCGACCAGCATCCTGGGCGGAAGTGCAGGAGTTGCCATTTCTGCTCCCGTCTGCAGCCCCCTCTCTGCTCGGTCCTCGGAATCCTGGTGCAGAAAGAGCTTCAGTTATAATGCATGGAGTCCGCTTATTCCGTTCCTCTTCGCTTGGGGCCTGCGTCTCTGAGCCTCCCATAAAAGAAATACTGAATTGCACTGAAATGCTCTGTGTTTTACAGCTAACGTGAGTCTTAGGAGAATTTGCACCTCCCAAGCCTTTCCTGTCAGCAGAATTCATATTTCTTAAGGTTGCTCACGTTCTAGTCCTTTCCTGTGTATTTCTGAAAAAGCACAGCGTTGTGCGTACGCTGACTTCCATCGTATATTACAAAAGCGACATTTATGAGGAACTTCACTTGGGCTAATTTTAGAGTATTTTCTTTAGAGCATGTAGGGAACCGGTGCCTTCTCACAAAACGCCGTGTGCTCTGAGAAAGGAGTCTTTCCCGAGCGAGCCTGGCTTAGGGCTTTGTGGAGATGGTTGAGGGGAGCCTGTGTGTACCCTGCATCGTGGAGGGAGGAAATGCCCAGTGGTGGGGCGCACAGGCCCTGAGAGGCGATCCAACAAGGTGAGGGAACCAGCAGCTGGAGACACGACATCGGGGGGTTGGGGGGGTGGGCTACGTGCAGACCATCTGTGGGTGAGTGGCGGTGGGGTAGGCACCTTCCATGCATATGGATCGCTGGGGACTAGTTCCCAGAGGTTTCTGGTCTGGCCCCAAAATCCAGCGCTCTTCACACCCTGTCATGGTGGCACGTAAAGTCCCATCGCGACGCTGCCTTCTTAAAGAGAGCAGTGTCACCTGTGGGAGGGCCGGCCAGGTCAGAGGTCGCCGGGAAGCCCTTCAAGCCTTCACTCCCCCCACGGCCCCCTCCATTAGCCCTTGCACACTGGTTTCTCTTGTATTTATTTCTTTTTACACTTCCACGTGAAAGACTTGGGGGACGGGGCCTGGTGGAGGGCAGGCGACAGAGCCCGAGAGTCACACAGCTATTTTGATGATCCCATTGGATGCCTACGCACCCCACTGGTTGAACTTGACAACACTGGCAACTTGACAACATATCATTTCTCCTGAAATGGAGTCTCTCGGCTGTACCTTTAAGAACGGAACATTTTCTATTTCCTGTCTTTTCGATGAGTCATCAATTTCCAGTACGAGTTGCTGTAATTATCCTGGTTAGATTAATTTCCCTAAAAATAGAGAGGCAGCCCCTTTTATGGTTTCGAAGATATGGGCTTGAATAAAGAACCTACTGTCCCTTCAACCTTAGAGGCAATCAGGTGATGCTTGTAGGGAACAACTGAGGACTTGGGGTTGGGGGGGGTTCCCCGCTCTGTAGCTTTAGCTCCCGAAGAGCGTAACTGTGCATTTTGTAGAATTCCTAGGATTTTCCATCCCTGTACAAGCATTTCACTTCACACCTAAAATTCGATGCCTGGGTGAGCCCCAGAGGGCTTTCCTCGGCCTCTCCAGCAGCAGCAGCGTCTCTAAGCAGCACAGCCCAGATCTGGACTCTTCCCAGCCCGGGTACTGTGCGGGAAGAAGGGGGTGGCTTCGTCTTTTCAAGTCCACATAGAATTTCCTCTGAGTGCCGAGGATCCTTCACCTGTTCCGTGGACTCCAGATGTGTCTGGACATTTGCCCAGCATCGGCGAGAACCAGCAATCTCTATGCCTCCCACCTTCAGCTACGCTCATTAAAGGCCTGTGTTAAAATGTCAGGCATTGTGTCAAGTGCAGAATGAAGGGGGCGGGGAGGTTCCAGATGCCATCCGTGCACAGGCTCGCGTGCTCCACTCTGAACACTGAAACACCCACGTACCTGTGTGCCTACGGCGATGCAGGGCGGGGTGTATGTACAAACATGCTTATGTGTAGATAGTAACCCTACTCCTCCAGCATCCTTGGAGAGGGTAT
This sequence comes from Ailurus styani, assembly GCA_002007465.1. NCBI lineage: Eukaryota > Metazoa > Chordata > Mammalia > Carnivora > Ailuridae > Ailurus > Ailurus styani. The sequence continues at coordinate 128,811 of LNAC01000632.1, read as the reverse complement.
TATAGAGAAAAGCATTATTCCTTGACTGTTGCCGGGATTTGGCATGCTTTTATAAAAATTTTCTGTTTTCAGAGACCCTTGAGGTTTCCCTGATTTCGCTATCAAGGTAAAACGTGGGAAGCTCGCAGTTTGAAGCTCAAGGAAACGGATAAGGAGGCTGATGGAGAACACAGCCATCCCAGTGCCTCTGATGACCTGTCCATCCTGCCTACGTCCAGGACGGGATCAAGCGAGTAGTGCAAGTGTTCCTGCTACCTGCTCAGCGGTGACAGACGCCAGCTGAACCGCCTCCGAGGAGGGCTCGTCCTGTCTGTGTATCGTGTGCGGGTCCACACGGCTGTGGGTGCATCACAGAGGCCGAGACTCGGGTTGACCTCGTCAGTCAGCGTGAGCCTTCACCTTGACGACAGGTGCATGAGGTCTCAGCGCGCAGCCTGGACCCTGACCGGTGACGTCGTTGACTGTCTGGGAGAACGCTGAGGGAAGCTGATGACCTCTGAAAGGAAAGCAGGAGCCATCTGAACCTTGAAGTGCCTTAGGAGGGAAGGCTCACAGAGGCGCTGCTGGAACCTGCACACTGCCTCCGGCCCCCGGTGAAATTCCTCCAAAAGCCATGCATTTCTGTCTCACCGCAGGAGTCCCCAGCTACTGGGCCGAGGCTCAGGACAACACCGGTCACCAGGAGGCAGCACGTGTCTTCCCGTGCTTCCCGGGTGGCAGAGGAGAATATGGTCGGATGCGCACCGACCGGCCCGGGGCCCTTTGGAAGAGAGGCAGGGGCTGGCGGAAGTGAGAGACTGTCCTTCCCGTGGCACAGCCCCAGTCCCTTTACAGGATACTTAGTATTTTTAATTACAGAAGTCCTCCGTATGTATTGTACCAAATTTAGAAAATTCTAAACAGTTTTAGAAAAGAGGTCATCTCTCATTATCTCACGATGCAGAGATAACCTGTTAACATTCTGGCATAGTCCTTCTTGTCTTTTTTCTAGACAGTGCTTTGTTTCTGTTGTCTTTTCTAGACGGCATCGGATTTCATTTCTAGGATGTTGGTTTGGTTTGTTTGCTTGTTGTTGTTCTTGTTTTATTTGGCATGTAAATATTTCCTTCATGTCGTTAACTATCCTTCAGAAACCTAATGCGTGCCGCCCAGTACCCCGTCAAATAGGTGTACTATGGGTTACGTTACTCCTTGGTTTCCCCGTTGTTTGGGAGCCTGACTACACTGCTGTCATTGGCTCGCGGGTTAAAACCAGAAAGCTTCCTACGTGCTGTCTTTGCGTGCCTCTGTTCCGCCAGTGGCTGTGGTATTGCCAGGTGCCTTCCCTGGAGCATGGTCAGACCAGGAGAGCCTGGACCCCGAGAGTGCTCCGAGGGCCCCAGCAGCCCTCGCCTCGCTACCAGACTGCTGTTTTGTGACGGTGATAGACGTCACTGTCTCCTCTGGTCAGGGGACGGTGGAAGGCGCTAGGGCTAGAGTCAGGAGAGCCTGGGTCCAGCCCCAGCTTTGTCACCGGTAGGGCCTCACCAAGTCCCCCTCCCCCAGCAGTAGCCATGTCCTCATTCGTGAAACGATGGGACCGGACTGGGCGGCAATGGGCAGCATTGAAGAGCCTGCCCCCCGTTTTGGCCTCTTAACTTTATCCCCCAGTTGCTTCCCAGGAGCAGCCTCTTTATGTCGTGGCCGCCAGGAAGGCACCAACCCGGACGTGGGGGACAGTGTGAGCGTAAGGGGGAGAGTCCTGCTCTCAGGGTCACTACGAGGCTTGACTCCCGACCCAGTGAGAGGAGTAACCTTGGGCAAGGCACCCAGTTCTGTTCTCAACAGCGAGATGGAGGAGCGCCCCATAAAACACCTGGCATAGTGCGTGCATGCGAACTCTCAGCTGAGGGGCTCCAGCCGCCCCTTAGCCTCCCCCATGGCGACCTTGGGAAAATCGGGATGTCTGTGCCGCCGGGCCTCTTCGTCCGCATCGGCACTTTGCAGCTGTGGGAGTCCTCGTCCTAAGGGCTCGGAATTAGAAATTCTGACCACTTATCCCTTGGGTGCTGCTCACTCGGGGAACAGAAAGCTCCAAGCGCCGAGCACTGCAGACCTGTTCATGTCCTAACCTCGGGAGGTTCGTAACCACTGAGTGACTCTGCTGGAGTCTGACTGCCACACGTGTGCAGACCTAGCTCCTGCCACGCGAGCAGGTCGTCCCGCGTGTGGTCCCCTCGGGCCGCATGTCAAGGTGACTCCCAGATTCCAGCAGGGGTCTCACCCCGTGTGGCTTGGAGAATTTGGGGCTTTATGGGCTGTCGTAAAACACATTAAGAGAGGTGCCAAACATCTGGGCACCAGCAAGGATGTCTGGGGCTCTTGTTCTGGGATATTGTAAAAAAAAAAAAAAAAAGAAAGAAAGAAAGAAAACTTTTTGGAACCCGCCTTGAGAATGAAAAGTTTCCTACAGGAAAGCGCGAGCGAGCTAGATAATTGAACTCATTGATTTCCTTCATGGCTTGTTTGGCCTTTCATTCCCTTCCTGAGGTGCTGTTTGTTGAGGAATGTCTCCAATTGCCAGAAAGACAGTGGGGTGTCTCGTATTTCCTCGCCACCTCTCCTTTCAGCCAGAGCCGAGTTCCGAGGCTAGCTTGCGATATGAATTTTTAATACAGAACTTTATAGCCTCACTCTGGCAGCCCGGCTGCATTGCTCTCCTGAGCTTTCAGATTTAATGCCCCGATGAACAAGCAAAGACCTGGGGCATTCGGCAGCGGCGAGGATTAACCCCCTGATGACCGCACACGCGCCCTCTCATGTCCCTAAAGGTAAACCTAAAGGAGTCCGGAGAAAAAAGAAATTTTTTCAATCTTGCAGTGTTTGGAATGTTCTCAATGTAGCCTGGAGCACCAAAGCAGCATAGTCTCGAAATTTAACTGGATGGCATACATTTGTACCTTTTCATTTATCTTTTCAAAGATGGCCTTTTCCCACTTTGACATGCTCCTGAGCTCTCTTCTACCCAGAAGACGGCTGTACGGTTTTCAGGATTTACCGAACAGAAAGGTCACTGGACACTCCCATTTTTTTTCCATGGGAATCCCGAGCATAGTTAGAAATCCAGAATTTGTCTTTGATCATGGAAAATCGACCACTTACCTCAAGTGGTCAGTTCTGTGTGTAGGCCTGCCTGTGGTTGGTTGATTTTTGTTTTGTTTTGGTTTTGGGGTTTTTTTTTTTCCTGCTGGTAGCTCTGTATGTTAGCAAAGGTTTTGAAATTAAGGGAAAAATATTTGAGAAGAAGCTGTCTATCAAAACTGCATGAGTTTAAATAAGTTAGAAGGATGGAGTTTTCGATAAGTGATACCAGAGTAATTGGCCATGCGGAAGATAAGAGAGAGCTGAGCCCCAGCAGCATCAAGTCTAGATGTTTTAAATCCTTGCGTGTAAAAAACGAAACCATGAAAACACTAGGAGAAATTTTAGGTGGCTCCTTCTTTGGTGTGGGGGAGGGGAAAATCTTTCAAAGTACGATGCCCAGGGTGGAAATTGGGGAAGTTTATAGCTCTCTGAATTGAGTGAGTGATAAACTGACAAAAATATTTGCATTGTATATAACAGAAATATATATATAAATATATATAAAGAGCCCTTACAAAGTAGTAAAAAGTTTACCACCCCAGTAGAGAAATCTCTCTGTTTTCAGCTCTGTCTCCTTTCTAGACAGTTCTGCCGTGGGCATCTCAAACTCAAGCGAACTCACCACCCTCCGTGATTTCCCTCTTCCCCGCAGACAGCTTCCCTCGCATGTCTTCTCCACCTCAGGCAAACATGGTCTGCCTTTATTCTGGAGACGGAGGGGTCTTCCTGACTCTCGTCATCCCCACTGTCTAATCCATATTAATTCTACCTCCTTGAGACCTTCCACATCCCTCACTTTTCACTGTAATAATTTGGCTCTTTTCATCTCTTGGCCCCGCAATTCAGTGTCTTCCCAGCGGATCTCCCTGCTGCCAGTTTCTCCCTGGACTAATCCATCCTCCAAGTGTCTGTCTGCTAAAAGTGTCTTTCCAAAATATAAATCTGATCCTGTTAAAATCTGTCTTCCTTAAAGTCTCTCCGTGGCTCCGTCTTGCCTCCACTGAAAAATCCTGCCATAGTGCTGAGCCACTTCGTGAGGCAGCCTCCCCTTCACAGCCTCATTTCAACTCCCCACCTCCCCTCGTGGAATCGAGGGCCCTTCCCAGGTTCACCAGGCTCTGACCTCCCGGCTCAGAGTTACCTGCCTTTCTTCACCAGCAGCTCCTGCCCCTCCACACCCTGTTTCTGTGCCTGCGCGGACATGTGAAAGGAGGCTCTGGCCTCTCTCGTTCCATGGAGGGAATTGGGGGCAGGGGTGGTCCATGAATCTGGACCCAGAAAACATACATCTTTATTTTTCACTAACATCTGACTATGATGTGGCATTTCCTTCCCTTGCACATGAAGTCACCAAACCAGAACAAGATTCTGAGACTTGGTTGCAAGTGGAAATCGTGGATCTTTTCCATCACGTTAAAAATGTTGTAAATACCGCAGAGAGTTGATCGTGCTTAGACCCACCACAAGATTCATTATTCCTTGCACAGATAAAGATGTTTGTTACTACATCATAAATATGGGGGGGAGGGGTTTAGGTATTATAATAACTGCACATCGGAATGATTATTTTCCTTAGTAAACTTAGGTATATGAAACATTTTTCTAGAAAGAGATCCATACTCTTCACCAGACTATCAGAGGGGAACCATGGCACAAGGAAGGTTCAGCATCCACCCTAGACCGGCAGCGTCCCGAGAGCCACAGCTAGACCCTCCTCCTTTTCTGCCCTAGGACTTCACACAGTGGTGCTTTACCACATCACGTGGGCTTTTAATAATAGTCTGTGTGGCTTTCATGAAACCCCCCTCTTCCAGGTGTGAAACAGTCGGGACTGGGGCGCGGACAAGTATTGTCCCAATTCCATACGTGCAACAATGCCAGTTGTACAGATGGACCCGTCCTCTGGGGATGGAGGATGCCTGCTTGCCCCTCGGAGTCTGCCCCACACACACCTAGACCCCGGCGTGAAGAAGCAGCGCGGGGATCGGGTTGTCAGAGGGCCAAGCCTATAACGGTCTGCAGCGTACACCATTAGCATAACATGGGGCGTGAATCTCCGTGAGCCACAGTAAAAGAATGGGCATCAGAAAATCTGCGGCTGATTTTCATAACAAGGGGAAGAGGTGAATGTATTTCCTGTTTCAGCTCAGGGGCATTTCTCCTTTCATAAAAAGGGAGCCAGTTCCCCTCTCCCACGTCAGGGTTGGTTTGAGCCTTCATCCATTCAGTACATATCTGCTGAGTGCCTCCTGTGTGCCTGGCACTGTCACGGACACGGGCAGCGCCTTGGCCTCAAGACTCAGTCTTCGCACTTGATAGTCCTGTCCCTGAGAGGTTCGCTGCCACCACACCCTCCCCCCACCCCGCATAACTTTTAAATCCCATCTGCATGCTGATGGCTCCCACACTGATGTTTCCAGCCCCGACCCATCCTTAGCAGACATCACAAGCTCTACGCAGACAAAACCGAACTTCTGGAGGTCCCCATCAAACCTGGCGAAACAGCCACCAGAGCAATCCTGTCGCTTTGCAAGCCAGCCACATCACTGCTCGCAGAGCCCGGAAACGGCCTCCCGTTTCTCCAGGAATCAGAGGCGGGGTCCTCACAGCTCATTCTGCAGGCCGCCTTCTCCCCTCCCAGCGGGCTCTGTCCTCTAGTCCCACTTTCCTCTCCTCCTTCTGACACCCCCTGGATCTCTCTCTCCTGGCTAATCTCTCTCTCTCGTGTCACTGGAATCCAGGTCCCTTTGCCGCTGTGTCTGCAGCGCCCAGAACAGCGCCCGCTCAGCACTCACTGATGTTCTTGAATGAATGAAACCAAAGTCCCTGCCCTCCTCTAAGCATAGGCCACCTCTAAGCATAAAGCAGATTGCCGTGTAATGAAAGTGTAGGTAGCGTCAAGTGTCACGTGCTGCCAAGAAAATTAAAGCAAGGGAAGGAAGGGGGAAGGCAGGGAGAGAGGCTTGCTGGCTTCCATGGATGGTGAGGGAAAGCAAAGCGACTTGGTTGTAAATGAAATGCAAAAGCCCAGAGCAGGGGCTCCACTCTGTGTGTTTATCAAATCCAACCCATGGATGCTAACTGCTATTTTAATGTGGATGCTTATTCAGAGAATACTTAAATGGGGGTCCTTGGACCCAGCCCTGATAAGAAAAGTCTCGTGCTGAAACGAACTCCCCTAATACGTTCAGATCAGAAAATATGGGGTATTTCCACAGGTCTTCTAGAAGGGCAGGGATATCTGGTACGAGGGGGGAGCAGAACACATCTGTGCCTTCTGACGCTATGTTAAATAGTTGACCTAGCTCTGCCCCAACTCCGGAAGCATAGTGTATTCAGGACACTGGCCCTCATTACTCAGGTCAGTGATTCCTGACCTTGACTAAGATTCCCTAGAGTCTTGGTTCAACATGCACATTCCCTGGCCGCATCCCCTAGCGTCTGACTCAGTGGGTCCAGCACAGGACCCAATGCTCTGCAGCCCTCCACACAGTGGGGTCTGGTGACTACACTTTGGAAAACTCTAACCTAGGCATTGTGGTTTCATTTGGTTGATACTTGGTTTGAGGACCGAGTTGCCCAAATAAGGACAGGGGGCAACGCTCTGATGGCCCCCCTGGAGCCCCTCGTCTCTGTCCCGTGTTCGAGCACGTACCTCCTCGGGGCCATGTTGCATCAGACTTGGGTGTCTGACGTATGGACCAGGAGCTCCTCGAGGGCTCACACATGGGTTCTGAGAGTCTGTGACCATGCCTGGCACCCAGCGAGATGTCTCAGTATCTGGATAATCCTCGAGCTAGTGCGCAGGGGTGAGCAGATGCCTCCCCATGTCATCTCGTGTCCTTGCCCTTGGGACTCTGACAGTCACTGTGTCTGCCCCTCACCGGAAGGTCTAAAGAACGGGATCCTTGGCATACCGGCATATCTCAAGAGCTGACGCACGGGAGGGTAGAGGGGAGGCACGCGGTGGGTGATGGCTGTAGCTGGTGCTCTGGTGGGCAGTCAGCCCTGTGAGGCTCTGCTGTGCAGTCTGGCGGCCTTTGAACTTCTCCCAGGGGAGTCCCAATGCCAAGTATAAAAGTACCAGACGAGGGGTTTTCTGATTCATAATTAGGACATGCAGCCAGGTTGCTGAGTCAAGCCTGGCAGAGTCTGCTCGGTGACCTGCGAAAGCCCTGGGGTCCTGGTGGCACCACAGCGGTGCAAGGGGCTGCAAGGGGCAGGGCTGGTTCAAGGCGACCCAAGCTCTTCTGCTTCTGGCCTTCTGGAATTCACGTGCAGTGTGATCGCTAAGCGAGTCTTCTGTTACTCAGCGAATGTAGGAGCTCCTTACGTGCTGCTGTGGAGAGATGTCCAACACGTGTACTGAAGTGGAAAGCCCAGGGCTCAGAACTTGGCGTGTGTAATGTGCTCCGTGTGTTGTAAATGCAAACACCGGCTCTCAGAGGGCATCTGGAGGCAGGGAGACAGGCGCCTTTTCATTGTACCCTTTTATGACTTTTGAATCTCCCATTGAATGAGGACCCGTTAGTCCTTCTGGAGCCTTCACGTCGATGGATCCAAACTGGGCTTGTAGCCATCAGGGCCCCCCCTCCCTCTGCAGGCAGAGCCCATGTTCAGCCCCATCTCTTTCCAGCTCAGAATCCATCACCAGGATAAACAAAACAGCACTTTGGAACTGTCTTCGTGAACGTGTGTATCTTTGAAGCAGTCCGTACTTCTCTCTTGAAAGCTTAGTTAAATGTACCCCACAAACCCTGTGGACAGGAGGCTGAGCTCGCAGAGACCAGATCTTGGGGCTCACCTGGTTCCACTTGCTGGCGAACAGCGGGCCCTCGGGCAAGTCCAGTTAGCCTTGCCCTGACCTGAGTTTCATGTTTCGTGATCGCGTCTGCCTCCACGCAAGCTCCCAGCAGTTAGTAGGCGTAAAGCGTTCAGTGGTCCCATTGCCAGGGTCCCGGTGATATTAGCTGCTGTCATCCCTCTGAACGTGTCTGACACCCTCTGCTCTGGCTCCTGTTGGGAAGCTAGCAGCTCCCAAGAAGGCTCAGTGACCTTCCGCCGGGCCTGGCTCCATTGTTCACAATTCAATAATTAGCCATCTTAATAAGAAAAAATGAGATCTGAGCCATGTTTTGTCTCTCCCTCGCCAGTTTCGAGAACAGACACGTCAACATGTCTCGGATGCCCGGGGCAGTGCGTACACGCGTCACGTAGCCGTGAGCGCACATTGGTGGCACAGACAGAAGAGCTCAGAACTTTCTACTTTGTATACTGTCCTTTATTCTTTTGGCTTGACATCACTTGTACAGTTCCTATAACACCTGCTCATCTGCTGATTTGTCATTTTGGTGGCAACATTTCATTTTCTTCTCTCGATGAGTTAGGGTTTACATAACCATTCTTGCTTGGTGAGCGCCTTGGTTATTTGGGTTGTCCATGATGAATTTTTGTTGAGAGAAGTAATCCCCAAGAATATTTTTCAGAAAGAGAGATCATCAGGGCAAAAGAGAGGCTGTCTTAAGGCTTCTTAGCATGTCACTTTGCAGAAGGATGGACCGTTTGCAAGAGAAGCTGAGGTTTCTTCTCTCCCCGCCGCAGCCCAGATTTCAGCGGTGTAAGCCCAGAGCTCCAGTCAGGCCTGGGGACCGAACACTCCCTTGTCTCAGACCTTCTGTGGCAAATCCAGAAGATAAGGGGCAGGCTGCAGTGATTTTCACCATCTCTCTCCCACCCGAGGTGGGACCTCATGTTAACACAAAAGTCAACGTTTTCCTGTCTCTGTACTCTGTGTGTTTCCTTATATCCCAAGAACATGGCTACAGTGGAAACAGGGTAGTAATTCTACACGTATTCTGGATTTTAATTACTCATATTTATTGGGACTTTTACTTATTAACTGATTTTCTTTTCATTTGAGTTCGAGTGATTTCCTTGTCTAAAGGTATTATATCTAGTTTATAGGTAGATAGATCCCATCAAACTTACATCAATCATTTTCAATATGGTTTCAATAATGGAAGATGGTCCTTCCTTCCCAATCCATTTTCTTAGTATTGTTTTATGATTTAACTTTAACCTGTTTGGAATTCATTCTAGCATATGAGGTAAGATACGTGTCTGTTTATTCTTTATACGAATATCCAGTTTGTCCCATAGTGGCTGACGATCCCTTCACCTGGTATCGAACATTGGAGAAATCAGATATAAATAGCTACATGTATATCTGGACTCCTGTCTGGAATGCCATTCTGTTGATCTAACTTTTCGTTCTAATAAGTTCCACACTGTTTTGCTAGTGTCTCTGTTTTCTATTTGGATATTTTATACACCCAGTTTGCTCTTGTTGGATTTTTTGGTTTAAAAAAACCTTCGGTATTTTGTGGGGTGCCTGGGTGGCTCAGTCGGTTGAGCATCCAGCTCTTGGTTTCAGCTCAGGTCATGATCTCACAGTTATGGGATCGAGCCCTGCATCAGGCTCCACGCTCATCATGGGGTCTGCTTTTCCTTTTCCCTCCGCCCCTCCCTACTTCTAAATAGATAGATAGGTAGATCTTTAAAAAAAAAACCAAAACTTTGGTACTTCGATCACCTAATTTTTCTGTACACATCTTGTCATTTCACCAAGTTTTGTAAATCAGCTTGGGAGAAGAATTTGTATTTATTTATCTTTAATGCCACTGCAAGTAAAAAGTGTCATCATTAACTTTCTTTGCCACTAGCATTTTGTAATTTGATTTTCTATAAATGGAATTTATACCGTGTGATTTTAATTCCCATGTGTTTAATATTTATATTCTTGTTGTAGATAAGATAGGTCTTTTATTTTCTGGATATTTATTACTGGTACATGGGAGTTTTATCTTTTTTTTTTTCTCTCTCTTTACCAAAATCTTGGGGCTTTGTTGAACTCATGGATTATCTCTGCTCATTTGCTCCAGTGAACCCCTTGGATTTGGTGAGCATGTGACTGTATTACCCACAAACACTGAATTTGTGCCCTTTTGCAACAACCAGGACATCTGATATTCTTATTAAAGGTTCCTGTTCTTAAAAGGAACGTCTCTCTTATTTCTCTGCAGAGAATAATGGAGCCTCTTGGTTCTGAGTGTCTGTCCTGTTCACGTCGGCCAGTCTAGTGCTTCCCCCATTTAAATTAAACTGTGACCTGCTTTTCCGATTCGGATTCCGATTTTCAGGGTGATAGGAACCCCTTAACTGTGTCTTGCTCTCTGAGCGGTGTAGTGGATTTCCTAATAGCATTATATTCTATATATTGTATCTCCTTACGTTTTTATATTGCCTATTTTATAGATTTTCTTGCCTCAGGATTTAAGACAAGTTCAAGCTTGTTGTGTTTTATTCACTTGCCTTTTAGGGTGGCTTACTTCTCTGGAAGTTTATTTAGTGAGTAGGATATTGGCTAGGGTGGTTTAAAACCTTACCTTATTAAACAAAAACAAGAAAAACCTTACCTTAGCCTTTTAAAAACATCTAGTCGGTTTTCACTGTAGGGGGAGCCTGGGTGGCACCGTGGGTTAACCAAAGGACTCTTGGCTTCAGCTCAGGTCATGATCTCAGGGTCATGAGATCGAGCCCCACGTGGGGCTCTGTGCTCAGTGCTGAGTCTGCTTGAGACTGTCTCTCTCCCTCTGCCCTCCCCCACCCACCCCCCACGTCTCTAAAATACAGAAATAAATCTTTAAAAAAAAAAAAAAGCTCAACCACACAGTAGCCTGAAGTGACTAAGACATTCCATACGTAGGGTTTTTAAAGAGTTCCGTAGCACTGTGACTGATGTACTGTTTGCTTGGCTACGAGGGAAAACTTTATGTGCAATTAACCTTTCTATTTTTTTCCCCCCGTGTCTAAGTATTGTGAACTTCCTTTGTGGTATTTTAGTGATTAGACAGGATGGAGGGTGTTCTTAAAGATTCATGGCCAAATCCGATGATGTCAGAACGAAGGGAAGGGACGGTCTTCGTGGGGCCAGCAAGTCTGGCCCCGTCTGGATTGTTTGTCTAACACTTCACAAGTAGAATAGGAACCGCTGAATTATTCATTTTCAAGTCGCCCTAAAAAAGGCATCTATGCTACCGAAATGCAGACTTCTGGTGCCAGCGAGAGGAAGAGGAAGGATGCTGTCTTTCCTGAGGGTGCTGGGCCCCTCTGCCTTGTTCTCCAGTTTCACTTCCCAGCTCTGTGGGGCGGAGGCGACCGCTGACTGGCTCAAGTGCAGGGCGCTCAAGGTGGGGGCCGCTCGCCTTGGCCGTGGCCTTGGAGGAGAGGAGGGAGAAGGAGCTGAGAGTAATAACTGGGATGCAACTGGAGCTCTGTTTTTATTCTTAGTTTTAGCTACTCTGCCACCAAGCCTTCTCTTAACATTTCCTACCAAGTAGTACTTAGGGGAGAAAGGGGGTAATTAGGATTCTTTACTCCTGCCTTGGCCTGCTGCTCCCTGTGACCATGAGCCCCTTCGTCACTACTTTGCCCCGGGCCTCAGGTTCCCCACCTGTGAAATCTGAGCGGTTTTCTCCTGTAGGCCTGTGGTTCCCAACCTGCTCACCGCTGGGGCCGGGAATCAGAGGCATTCTCTCGAGCCGTTGGTCAGTAGCTGGGCCAGCACCTGTCAGCTGTAGGCAGGGCGGCTGCAGGTTAAGCAAACACGGAAAGAGAAACAAAATCTGAAAGGGGTTTCTAGAAGAGCCAGAGCTCAGATCGGGGAAGCAGCTGGAAAGATGTGCTGACGGATTCTACACTGAATACGTGCAGGAGACATTTAAAATGTGTACATGGAAAACGGCACTGACAGCGGCCCTTCCCAAGCATCTTTTTCAAGTCTAAAAGTAAACAGGCAGCGGGCGCCTGGGTGGCTCAGTGGGTTAAAGCCTCTGCCTTCGGCTCAGGTCGTGATCTCAGGGTCCTGGGATCGAGGCCCGCATCGGGCTCCCTGCTCAGCGGGGAGCCTGCTTCCCCCTCTCTCTCTCTGCCTGCCTCTCTGCCTCCTTGTGATCTCTCTCCCTCTGTGAAATAAATAAATAAAATCTTTAAAAAAAAAAATAAATAAAATAAAAGTAAACAGGCAGCAATCTGGGTCTGCCAGCCGGCCGGTGGAGATCTCTGCCGAAGGGCCCTCACCCTGGCCGAGCGGCTCCCAGGGGGAACGGGCGCACCACAAGCGGTGAGGGGGTGCGCAGGACCTGGGTGTCCCATCCGGATTTGGTTTTCCTCCTGTTCTCTGGTCTCAGCAGTCTTTGTCTGGATCAAAGAAAAATATTCATGTACAACTTTCCATTCATGTTTTTCTTACAGAGATGAGCTTTTCATGTGCATTTTTTTTTCTCCCCTTTGCTGAGCAAGTAAATTGAGATTTTGGGGGGGTTAACTGACTTCACGCAAGTCCGCAAAGTGTGGAGTCTGGGCGGAGCTGGACTTCCAGCACAGAGCCCCCTGCCCCCTGCCATGGGTTCTTTCCTGGGGCCTCGACTGCCGCGGCCCCCCTGCTCTCCACGTCATTGCTGCACAAACGGAGTGGCAGGGTCAACATCCTACAGGCTTCATTAGTCCACGCCTGGTGTTGGAAGGATACAAAACTGCTGTGAGGGTCATTGCTTTCTTTATTTATGCTTTTTTTGGTTGACTTTTTGTGCTAAATTTCCAACCCACAGTAGATGACAGCACCCTGAGGTGCCTGGGTGCAGTTCCAGCCCCCCCCATTTGGGGGCGCCCGTCTCACCGGTCCCCATCCCACCCCATTTTATCGAGAGGCTCTTCCAGAATCCTTTCCCTTCACCTCTAAATGTTTTAGCATGTTGACCTCATGTAAAGACTCTCCTTCTATACGATACTATCATCAGATCAAAAACTAATTTCATAATAACATCAGTTCTTAAATTTCTAGTTACCCCCAGTCATAGATGGTTTCATTTTCTTAATTTGCTGGGCTCAGAATTCAGATAAAATCCAGACGTTGGGATTGGTTGGTATGCCTCATTCGTTTTCTGGATTCCTCTTCTCTCTTTTTCCTTTCCTGGCAATTTGTTTGCCTAAGAAACTGGCTCATTTGTCCTGAAGAGTTTCCCACAGTCTAGGCGGGTTTTCCAGCAGCATCCCCTGAATGGAGTTGATCATGCTCTCCTATCCTCCGTAATTCCTGTAAGTTTATTGTTGAGCCTAGAGGCTCGATCAGATTCTGACTGGAAATTTTGGGCAAAAGCCACTCTATTGGTGGTGTTGAGTATCTTTGTAATGTTGTCAGGTATTGGAAATCAGCCCCAGGCAGAAGAGAAAGGTCCTGATTTTCACGCGCGACAGTAAGAACAGTAATGTGCGTGAGTGCTGGTCTGCTAAGCCCTTTTCCATCCCAGCAATGCTCTTACTTTATCCTGTGCCAATTTCTTTGAGAAAGGCTACATTATTCCTGCTGTGCTGAGCTCACAAGTCAGCCCAAGGTCAAACAAATAAAGGCAGTGGGGAAGAATTTGAGCCTCTTTGCTCTGCAGGCCACGCTTGTTTGCTTCCCTCATTTCACCTCCAGTATCTCCATCCTACCTGGGGCCCCTGGCACTTGATTTAAGGAAAGAAATCTCCATCCAGCACGCTCCCCATTGCTTTGAGAGCAACGGTATTAGAATGCTAGAGAAATGGCAAGAAGCCCCCCAAAGTTTCAGCCAGACACTTATCCCAAGAGACTTTGGATGGTCTCAGTAGCCAAAGCAGATTGAATTATGCAATCTCATAACCTGATTGTCAGCCACAGCTGTCCCATGTCCCTGCCCAGAGATGACTGAAGCCTGAGTGACAGTCACAGGCTGTTTTCTGATCACATGAAGGGTCAGACCCTGGCGAGGGACCGGCTGCTCGGAGCCCCCCTGTTAGTTTGGCACAGTGCTAAGCCTCGTGCAGACTGGAGAAAACCACTTCATTGGTCAGCTAGCCACAGATTAACCTAAAGGAGGATTGTATTTCAGTCCCTGAAACCGAGTCAGCTAAACTGTGGGGCAAGAAGGGAAATTTTCTTCCCATTTGGGATTGACAAACGAAGACATAACTGCAATTGATTTTGTTACTTGTATCATTTAAACTTAAATAGAATGGTCAGAAAAATGAACCAATTGTGGTTAATTTCTGAGCAGGCAGAGGTGACGTTCTGGCCATTTCACTCTCTGAACACAATTTCATTTCCAATAAGAAGAAAACCCACAATTTCCGGAAGGTTTGGTCTAGAGGTTAAGCGCCTCAGCCCTCTCTCTGCTCAGGCCCTTGATTTGACTGGAGAGGGGCAGGTCCGCTCTGGAGCGACCCGTTTGATCAGAGGCTTAGAAGGGAGCCAGATGGCTTCATCCCTGCTCTCCACTCCTGCCAGGGCAGAGCCAGCTCAGTGCGAGTAGAGCATGAAAGATAGGCCTGGTCATATGCAAGAGGGTCATCACAAGACCTTTCCCCACTTTCTGCCGAGTCCCAATTTGTGCCCAGCTCTGTGTCCGGCACGGGGATACACTGGGAGCCAGGCCGACTGGCCCCGTGCCAGGGACCTCATGGTCCAGCGGACAAAACGAAGCCTAACCCCAGACTTGACATATTTTTCTCCAAGGAGATTGTTCTCCCCGTTTTCAAAGGCTATGAAAAGTGGCAAGAAACTTAAATCTGCAAAAGCAACTTAGAGACTCTTTCCTCAAAAGTCACGTACGTGTACAGTTGGGCAAAACACCCCTATACCCTCTGTTCTTTAAAATACCAGCCCATGCGCCTGGGTGGATCTGTTGGTTGAGCATCTGTCTTCTGCTCTAGTCATGATCTCAGGGTCCTGGGATCCGGCTCTCTGCTCAGCGGGGAGTCTGCTTCTCCCTCTGCCCTTCCCCCTACTCGTGCACATCCTCTCTCTCTCTCTCTCTCTCTCTCTCTCTCTCAAATAAAACCTTTTTCAAAAAATAAAAGTAAAATCAAATACCAGCCCACGAACGGTTGCCTGTCAGGTGCAGAGCGGACTTCCGGTAGCACACAGATATCGTTAATCTGCATATTTAGTCAGCCAATATTTAGCGTGCCCCTGCTGTGTTCTCTGAGATTACAGCGGTGAATAAATAAGCGATCAATATATGAATAAGGTACTTGGAGTCCAGAATAAGTGCAATAAAAATAACATGAGTGGACAGAGGGGAGCGGGACTGCTGGGAGGCCTTTCGGAGGACAGCCTCCCGGGCTGAGCCCTGGATGGTGACTGGTGACCACAGCCACCAGCAGGGGCCCCAGCAGAGGGGACAACCGTGTGGCCCAGCAGAGTTCCCAGGAACAGGCCTGAAGAAGCTACGAGGGCATTACCTGATTGAGCCACAGGAGGAAATTTACATGGGATGCCTGTTACTAACAGGTTTAAAAAACGTCCACCCCAGCCCAGTGGCTCCGATGGGGAAGTGGTGCTTTTCTTAGGCTTCTTTGTTTGGAAGCCTTGATGGCCTGAAATCTGGAAAATGAGCCGAGGTGTTTATGGGAGGCGGTTCTGTAATCGGCTGTTGATCCTCTGCTCCCTGCAGGGCCTGGGCCCTCTGAGGGGTTGAAGGGGTTTAGGGGCCTTCCTGGGAGGGAGCAAGCCCAAAAGAATCTCCTGGAATCCACAGCTCCAAACACAGCCAACTGGTGGCCGGTGGACTGGATTTGACCACAAACTGCCAGGGGAATGCAGTGGCGGGAAGGGCTAGTCCATGGGCTGACCAGGCCCTCCCAGAGAGGTGGTGGCTGGGGCAGTGCATGCCAGGCGAGGGGGACAGTGGGTGTAGACACCGCAGGGTTCACATGCCCAGCGGCGGCATGCAGCCTGCACAGACGGAGTATGAGCTTGGGTATTTTAACAGCAATACCGTTGGAACACCTGGCTGGCTCAGTCGGTAGAGCACACAAGCCTTGATCTCAGGGTCATGAGTTCGAGCCCCACGTTGGGTGTAGAGATTACTTGAAAATAGAATCTTTAAAGAAAAAAACGCATCATCAAATCTCTAATATAGAGCTCACTTTGTCTACAGAGAGGGGGAAATGCTTTCAGAGTATTTCGTATGACTTCACCTGGCAAAGATAAGACAAAAGAACCTGAAAGCCCATTTCATATATAAGTATTTATGAAAAAAATACTAAATAAAATGTCAGCACACAGAATTCAGGAGCACATTAACAACAAAACAGAGGCAAATAACTGTCGGTGTAATTTACCATGTTAGCGAGTCAGAAGAGAAAAACCTTTTAATTTACTCCATAAGTGCTTTTTTAAAAGGTACTTAATGAAATCAATATCCATCTTTTATTAAAAAGTCTCAATAAAATAGGAACAGTTGGATATTTCATTAACAAAATAAAAACACATATATTTAAAGTCCAAAATAAGCAACATGCTTAATGGTGGAATGTTCGATGCATCACCCTGGAGGTCAGATGCCAGGCAGGGATCCCCGCTGTCACCTCGCTTTGTGATGTGCTTCTGGGAGCACCGGTCACTGCCATCGTCCAACAGAAGGAACCGAGAGATCAAAAAAGGCAGGAGGATGCAGCCCTGTCCTGGGCACACGAGGACGCAGGACACTCCGAAGCCCAAGAGAACAACCAAGGAGCTGTTACAAGCTTGAACAGGCACCTACCACGTTGTGATTCTTTCCTGTCTAGAAGGTCGTTCCTCCCTTCAGCCCCGCAAACTCCTCTTTATCCACCGGGACGTAGACCAGATGTCCCCGAATCCATGAGACTGTGCCTCCTCCTGTCTGCAAAGGAGACATTGTCCATCTGTCCCTCGGAGGGCTGTCACTGTACCAAATTGTACCAAAATCACTCGGGTCTCTTCCTCTTCCTGCACCCCCACGGAGGAGGC
This sequence comes from Ailurus styani, assembly GCA_002007465.1. Classification (NCBI taxonomy): domain Eukaryota; kingdom Metazoa; phylum Chordata; class Mammalia; order Carnivora; family Ailuridae; genus Ailurus; species Ailurus styani. Next base: position 111,836 of record LNAC01000632.1, on the reverse strand, counting down.
AGTGACGGGGTCCCACTGGGAGCAGAGTGAGCTGGTGCTGGTGCTGGAGGAGGGAGGAGGGCGCCGTGCTGCCTTCTCTGGGTCTAGTCTTGCCCTGGTTCTCACAGGAGACTCAGCAGACCAGCCTTTCCTCTTGGTGACACTGCATTCCCATGCAGGGGCAGGGAGCTACCTTTCCAGAAAAATCCTCTCTCTCCCTTCCCACCCTGCCTCCTGGTTTAGGGGATTCCAGACCATAACCAAGAAATCTTCCTCAGCGTCTGGCCCTTTGGCCACCTCCTTTTCCTTTCCCTACTGTTTCTGAACCCAGTCCAGTGAGCCCCGCTTCTGCGTCTCCTCTGCCCCGCTGTGCTGAGAGAGCCAGGCCTGGGGTGTAAGATGTCAGGAAAGTGACCACCTTCCTGACGGCAGAGACCCATCCAGGGGCAGGGGCAGGGGTCGCTTTATTAAACATCCTAGGGCTTTTTTCAAATTTTATTTTATTTTTTGAAAACATTTTCACTTTCATACCGAAAAAATATGCCATTATAAAATCCTCAAATAGAACTAGTAAGTTTAAAGCAGGGAGAAGTCATCTTCTGACGCTTCTTCTCTTGGTGCCTAAGAACTGTACACTCTCGTGTCAAGACTGTTGGCTTTTGACTTGAGTCCAAGAAGACACACGGACCCGAAGGGCGCCCCGGGGGCTTTTCCAGCTGCCCCGTGGATGTCCGTAGTTTTCACAGCTTCTGACAGACTGTGATTCTTTGGAATTGAAGTCCACGCCAGCCTTGCCCTGCTGCCGTCCCTTCGCGTGGCAGTAAATACAGTGTCTCCGGCGTGGATATCGCTTCCCTCCCGTCACTGACCGTGTCCTTTTAAGTTCCTCATAAAAATTGCGTGCTAGGCCAGAGAATACCCTGAAATGATCTGTAGGAAACTGATTGAAGGAACTACATATTCCAGGCCAAGCAGAAATTATCCGCTATTTGAAGCCAGAGCAGAGAATAATGTAGTGCGGGTTAATAGATCAGCGAAAGCTGTTTTGTCAGCTCGTGAAAAGGTGAGGGAACCAAATTTTTATAATAGTTTCGCTGAGCAAACAGTATGAGTAGTTATTACGGACTCTGGAGAAGAAACGAATTTAGGCTAATGTCAGGCTCCGGGTCCTGTTGTAGGCAGTTGAGCCCTCAAAATGAACAGAATGAAAAACCTCTGGACTATTGTTGATACCCATGCTACAAAAGGACACGCAGTGGCATTCATTAGTCCCTTCTCGAAGGACGTTTCTAGTGGTATTAACCTCTGGGCATTTTTGTATTCCTCACTGAGGGCAGTGTGTCTGGTAGGATTAATTCTGGGGGGGGCTGAGGGCAGCACTTTGGAGGGGAGTGGAACTTAACAGTCTCGGTGGGAAATGTGTTCTCAAGACGACGCCCCACACGCTTTCGAGAGCTGTCATCTTGGTCCTTGTCTACACGTGCCAGTGGCCACACCTCTGGTCACACAGAAATAGCCAGCTAGTTGTATCTCCTTTGACCTTTTAAGAAGCGTGCCCCTTGGAAAAGCCAGCCACGAGCCCACAGACTTTTAAAATAAGAATCTGAACCTTTCCTCGCTCCCGGCATCCCTGGTTCCTTCCGTTGTCTCCCCCCATTGTCTCCTCCAGTGGCTTCTGGTCCATTCTGTGAATGGGAACTGTAGCCCCTCTGGGCCCTGTCTTCATCAGGATGCCTGGTATTGAATAGCTACCCCCCCCCTTCCTGAACAGCAGAGCTCAGTGTTGTGATTATCATTTGAAAGCTTTGGAAATCTGAGAGTTGCTCCCGGAATGAAAAGGTAAGTGCAGTAGTTGTTATCAGGTTCAATATTTTGGTCAGTTTAGCGGTTGCTTAGTAACTGAAGTGAAACTGACCAGAAGATGGAAAAACTTGAAATTCATTTCCAGGGATTGCCGCAGACTACCGAGAAGGCACCTTCCTGTTTTAAAGTGACTAATTTGTTTTATAAGTGCCTTGAAATCCTTTGGGAATGATGCACTGTTTTCTGAATGTTAGGTATATTAATGAATATCCACAACCATTCGCTGTCTGAGAAGAAATTCTGAGAGTCTGCCTTTGTGAAGAGGCTCTCGAGAGCACCCACATCCCCTAAACCAAGCAGGATCCGGGTGCCAGCCTGGCCCACCCCTGCCTCTAAATGAAGCCAGGGCCCTGGGAAACCCTCTGTTCTCTACAGCGTGCATTGGACCCTGAATTGGCCCCTTGGCCTCTGGCAGCAGCCAGGCAAGAAGTAAGGAATGACTGAAAATAGGCAAGGGTGGGCCACTGGTCCCTCAGGCAGCCACAGGTCCACCCCTTATCTCCGAACCCCCGGGACTGGGGAATTGCACCCAGAGAGACCTGCAGCTCCTCATACAGCCTCTCTCTGAGAATTAAAGCCCTGGCCAGACTCTTCTCCGGATGGAAGGGAGTGATCACTGAGGCCTCGGGGTCTGGAGTCCTCTCCATATGCAGCAAAAATACATTGAACACCTGCTGTGCACCTTTCTTCTCCAATTCATCTTGAGAGACACAGAACAGAATCTGCCTGTCTGTCCTTCCTCCGCCTACATTGCCAGAAGGAATAGCTGGGACTCTAGGGGGAGGCCAGCCCCAGAGGGAAACACGCCTCTGGAAGACAGACCCCGAACCCAGCAGTGTCTGAGATCCGAAGCAAAACAGATGGACCACACGTATGAAACAAGCATGGGAACATACTGTAGCAAACAAGGAAGTTGTGATCAAGGTAGAGCAGAAACAAGGAGTAATTAAAAAACAAATGAAGTAGGGAGAACAGAATCTCCAAACTAAGGAACAAAAGAAAATTTACATGGTGGGTGCAGCTGCATATATCTGGGTCAAACTGATGAACCAGCCAGAAGGCAGCAGGAAAGGCTAAAGAAACAGCAGGTGCAAAGCAGAGGTTGCGTGCCGCGGAGGGACGGCAGGAGATGGGGGCTCACAGAGGACCCCGCAGGAGAATTAGCGGGAAACCCTCCCCGCCACAGGCGCAGGATCTCAGCTCCTTCCACGTGGGCCCCCGCCTTGCAGACTGCCAGTCAAACAGCAGGCTGCCCGGGGGAGAAGTGAGGAGTAGTGGCCTGCAGATCTGGTTACCCGCACCCGGCCACGATGCCTTTCCCACCCTCTCCCGCAAATATGCGGCACCAGCAAATGCAGGAGCTGTGTGTATGTCGGCCCATCCTGTCGTGCAGTCCCCGACCAGCGCCGGGACACTGGCAGGTGTTGGGAAATGGTCATGGGATGAGTGAGGGAGTGAGTTCTCTGCCGGTACCTGGGGAAGCCAGCCACGTAGATCTGGATTTTGTAAACACTCTATGAATAACCGTCTGATTAAAGTTCCAAACTGCTTAACGGGATTTGCCTTGGGACAAGCCCATTAACTTTTTCTTTCACCTTGAACCCAACGAAGTGCAAACTTCGTTGGCAGCACTCCCTACGGACTGTCAGGCGTCCTTTTCTGTCGTGTTAAAACCCTTCACACTTCCATTGACTCTTTGCCCTTTATAAGTCAGCAGATTCCCTTCTGCGGTACTGAGGCTTTTCTAAGAGGTGTTGGAAGCTTCCAGTGAGACATTTCCTAATGTCGGCGCGCCCCACCCCCACACCCAGCACTTCACTGCAGGGGCCCAGGTTGGGTGGTTGGGTCTTCCAGAGACACTGCCTTCTTTACAAAGTCGCCCTAAAAATAGCTTCATTTCACTAAGCCATCTTAGGAGTTGTTTCGGACTTTGTTCAGACCCAGCTGGAAACAGGCTCCTGTTTCAAACAGGTATAATGAGCATTGAACCCGATCACAAGGCCTCTGTTACCGGTGCAGGCTGCTGGGACTTGAAACGGTTGCCTCGTCTGGAAGGGCCTCAGGGCCAGAGGGAGCTCGGGATGCAGCAAAGAGCAGAAACGGCCCAGCCAGGGCCCGAGTCTAGTTTGGCCAACTCTTGATACGAAGGGGGGTGGTTTCAGGCACGGAAGGACCTGCTCGGAGTTGGGCCCGTTCCGGGGGCTGCAAGCTGTCCCGGGGAGTAGACTGGCCCACCGCTGGCAGGACAGGCTGCATGCAGGACCCAGCCTGCAGCCCGACCTTCAGGAAGTTCCCAGTGTGTGGGGACCTCAGCTCTAACCTGTCAGCTCAAACCCATGGCGGGAGGGGAGGGACCGTACTAGTGCCTGAGATGGAGTGGTCAGGAGGATTTGGGGAATGCTGGCGGGGGTTTGGGGGGGGGGCAGAAGTAGGAGATGAGGGTCCCGGGAGCAGAGGGCAAGCCGGGGAGACAGCACAGTCTGAGGCTCTTTATAGGCCCACAAGCAGTGGGAGCTGTCGGAGCACAGGGCCCTGGGGCCGAGGGGTGGGCCCAGGTGGGCCGTGGGAAGAGCCTCATGGAAGGGCCTGCTGTAGAGCACCGAAGGGGGCACAAGGGCCTCTAGGTCCCCTCGGAATATGGAATTGGGGCCCCCGCGGAAGCGGGCCCTGAACCCCAGCAAGGATCTGTGGCTGTAACATTGGGCTCCCTCTCTGCCATGACCCCGTTGTCTTTCTCGAGTGGCGGCCACTCTCAGCCTTGGCCTCCTGACGGGGGCCATGGGGAGCAGTCCCGCAGAAGATGGGGCCGTGATTGCCCAGGTAGCCTGTTCTAACCCACCACGGACTTTTGGAATTAGGCCTTTATTAGAACTCAGCATTCTTCTCTCTCTCATGATGTTGTATGTTGGAATCATGTATTTGCCTTCAGGTGACGCAAGGGAGTACTCTCAAAACAGAAAAAAGGAAAAAAAGACCCTAGCGGCTCCCTGTGCATGAGCCAGCCAGGTGATGACCGTGAACTCGGATGGTTTATAAAGCAGACTGTAGAATCCCCCAACATTCATTTCTATTCTCCCACAGCCCTCTCCTCCACCTTCCTGTGGTTTCTTTCCATCCTGGCAAACTTGTGTTCATCCTTCAAAACCCGGTTCACACACGACCTCCTTTGAAGTCTTCCCAGATTCCCTCCCCTGAGGACAATTTTCTCTCTCCCTCCTGTTTTTTTGGGGAGCACTCTGTTCCATCTCCTGGTAGGACACATTGTATTTTGTATTTTGATGGCTCTGTCTCCCCACTGAGATTGGAGCCCCCAAGGGCAGTGTGGCCGTTCCCAAAACACAAGCGCACCTCTTCCAGGTGGGCAGCAGAGTACCCTCACAGGTCCACACTGCGGGTCATTGTGCTGAGCTGGGAACCATGGTCACCCCGAGCTCGCCAACTAACGGCTCTCTCTCTCTCACCTCTCTAGGGCCGACGAAATTGAAATGATCATGACGGACCTTGAAAGAGCAAACCAGGTAGGATGTTTCACAGCCTCAGGCTTAAAACTCCCAACAATGTAGCCATATATGTAATTTCGCCAGATGCTTCTCTCTAAGTTTGAAGGCCGGTTATTCTCATATTTTTTACATGTGATTGTCAGTGTTGATGCTTTTTCAATGTCATGGGGAGTATGTGGAAGGTCCCTTGGCGGAGTCTTTGGTTGTGGTCCCAGTGTCCCAGACTCGCTTGGTGACTGTAGAGTGGCTGTCGCTTTTCCTTTTCCTTCATCCATTTCTCAAATGGCCAACTCGGCTCCCACGGCAGCCGTTACACTAGAGTTTGTACCAGCGAGTCGCACCGGAGGGTGGTCTTCGTCTCTGCCTTCGAATGCTTTGAATTCATGTGTTCAACTGACAGCTCCCTCCTGGCTGACACTTCGGTGTCACAGATGCCTTGGGGAACGTACTTGGCATTGTGTCTGGCACAGAATGCTACACAGAACGGGGTGGCTCTGCACTCAGCCGCCCGGGGCGCCAGGGGGGCTCAGTGAGTTAAGCGTCCAACCCTTGGTCTCAGCTCAGGTCCTGATCTCAGGATCATGAGTTCAAGCCCCATATCAGGCTCCACATGGGGCATGGAGCCTCTTCGAATGAATGAATGAATGAATACTCAGCTGCTTTGAACGTTGCCCCCTCCCCCAACGGAACCCCTAACTTCTTCCCCGAGGACTCCACCGAACAGGAAAACATTGCACTTTAGCAAGTGGTGCTGCTGCTTTGAAAAGAAAGAGCCTCCCCATTTAGTTTCTTTATTCGTGGGGAGAAACAGCCAAAGCTGAGATCGGTCTCTCAGCCTCAGAAGGTGCCAGGCTGTGGCCACAGGCACAGGAAAGCTTAGCGCTTTGCCTGGGGTAGAATCCTTTTATATTAGTGGTCCTGTCGGTCGTAAGAAGGGCTGACAGCTCTTGAGTAACTTGTGCCTGGCTCTCTTCTGAGCATGTCCCATGCACTGAGCCACTGAACCCTCTGTGCAGCCCACTCAGGTCGCTGCTGTTAGGATTCTCATTTTACAGACAAGGAAACTGAGGTCAGTGGCTCGTCAGGTGTGAGCTAGGATTGGAGCCTGTGCTCTTCACCGTCACCCTCAGAACCAGGGATGCAGAACAGAGGTCACTGTGCCTTTTAGACTCCCTCAGTTCCCAAACGCACCTGTCCACACAGCGCCTCATGCGAAGCACTACTTCTCCTTCATCTCCCAAAAGTGCTTTAGCATTTATTTACCTTTAGTTGCTAAACAAACTTACTTGGGCCCCTTTACTCTAACTCGGCACTACACAACTTTGCAAAGACATTAACTCCGAAGGAGGTACTAGAAAGAGTTCACCTTCTCTGTCAGACACTGGCCCTTTGCGCATCCCAGATTTGTTCCCTGGCCAGTCTCAAGCGTGCCTCTCCTTTTGATGGTGCTTTGGGGTAAGCTCTGGGTTTGTGCAACAGAGAGCCGCGGGCTGGGAAGATCGAGCACTGTCTCGTACTGTCTTTGAAGCAGTCCCCAGGTACTGAAGAAGTTGGGCCAAGTTGGCGTACCTCTTCCAGTGTTGAAGGCCACTTGGCTGGATCTCGGTCCTGGGAGACACCAGGCGGGACTGCGGAGAAAGGGCCCCACCCTTGGTTCAGGTCCCAACTCTGTGTTTGCTGATTGTGTGGCCTCAGACAAGTCTCCTAACTGCTTACAGTTCTTTAGAAAAGAAAAGAAAAAAGATGAACTTTGCAAACACGCTAAGGGAGACAGGAGTCAAAGTCATGAAGACAGTGGAATCCTGGTTAGCGGGGGGGGGTGCGGTGCTTGTTCGGTGGGTAAAGAGTTTCAGCTTTGCGAGATGAAAAAGTTGGGGAGATTGGTTGAACGACAGTGTGAATGTACTTAATTAACACTGCTGCGGCGCCTGGGTGGCTCAGTCGTTAAGGGTCTGCCTTCAGCTCAGGTCATAGTCCCAGGGTCCTGGGATCGAGCCCCGCATCGGGCTCCCGGCTTGGCAGGAAGTCTGCTTCTCTCTCTCCCACTCCCCCTGCTTGTGTTCCCTCTCGCTGTGTCTCTCTCTGTCAAATAAATAAAATCTTTAAAAAAAAAAATTGCTAAAGTGTACACTCGAAAATTGTAAGATGGTGTATTTTCTGTGTATTTTGCCATTATTAAAATGCTTTAACTTTTTTTAAAACATGAAGAAAGAACAGGAGGCAGTGATAATTGGTACTTCCTTTGCACGACTGCTCAGAGAGTTAGAGGTTAAAAGGCCCAAGTACGAAGTAGGAACTTAGATAAATCTGTAGTTGCCAAAGAAGTGCGTATTTGGTGGGAGAATTATAAAGTCCTGCGCTGGGGAAATACCAGCATGGTGGGCATGGGAGAAGCGTAGGTGAGTTCTGACTGACAGCTCAGGGTGAGTTAGAGCCTGATGTGGCTGCCCAGAGAAATGAATGCCACCTCAGGCTGCATTAATAGAAATAGAGTTTCTAGAATGAAGGAGGTGGTGTTCTGTACCAATCTGCAGCAATCGGTCCATCCCAGGGAATTATAATATATTCTGGAAACCACACTATGGGGACAAGTGGGACCTGGAGTACCATTCAGTCTCCACCCCATGGCCAGGACCAGGAAGGGATCCTAATGACAAAAGAAATCAAGAGGTTTGGGGGCATTCCTGATCTCTGGGGAACAAGGGAAAGAAGACAGAGGGGCTTGACACCAAGCACCAGAGCAATAATTTCAGGAACTTGGGAGGTGACAAAGGGGAAGGCCTCGGGTGGGGACATCATGAATCCTGTCCCATAGCTCTCCAGGGCTGGCCCAGGGAAGGAGTCAGGCTTTTTCATGGCCGTGGCCACACTCGGAGGCTGGTGGGAGGGACCTTAGTCCTGATTAGAGAAGCCCTCTCTCGGTCCTGGCTCTCCAGAGGTGTCCAGAGCTATGTGCCCCCAGAGCTGTGAAGGCAGACGTGGCCCAGCCCTCGCTGAGGGTGTGAGGTCAGGGGTCGGACACCGAGGGAACAGAAGGTGGGATTGCACTTGACTCCGTGGGTTAACAAGGAGAAACATGGCCCCGGTGGCCATGAGGAAGACAGTGATACAGGCAGGCACAGAAGGGCGTGGTAAGCCCTGGAGATTCTGGGCCATTCCGTAAAGCCAAAACAAGGAGGTGCAGGGTGGGAGAGTGGGCCTGCAGGAGGGGATCTAGATCCAGGTTTGGGGAGGGCTTTGAACGTCAGGCCTCTGTGTGGAAGACCTCTGAGAACGGTGGAGAATCCTGGGCAGGAGTGAGCTGTCGGACTTGTGTTCTAGAAAGATCCCCCTGGCGGAACATCAGAGGACGGATGGGAGTGGAATGACTGGAAGCCGAGAGAGCAGCTGTCGTGCTACATCAGGGCAAGGATGACTCGGGCCCTGCAATGAGGCGGTCCCAAGCAGAGAGGAGGCAGGGGCGGCGGAACAGGAGGAGGGGGACGAAGGAGCCACGCGCCCCACGCAGGCTCGGCCAGACATCTGGTTCAGCCGCCTTTCCCATCAAGGGAAATCCCCAGGAGGAGCAATTTACTAGTTCATTGGCATATAACGTTATTTTTGCACTAGGTTTATAGTCAAAATGTTCTACTGAGACCTGAAGCTGTTTTATTGCTACAGCACTTGTGTTTCTATTGGGCAAAAGTGGAAGAGCAGTCAGCGGCCGACAGCTCGGGGTCTCATTTGCACCTGTTCGTTAAACTTCAAGGCACTTGCCTTCATACTCACCGCCTTAATTGGTGGCTGTGATGATTCAGAGCTTTGAAGACTGTGTGGTAAATAAGAAGCCACAACTTTGTGCCTTGTGATCGTAGAAAGCCATCTGGGGGCTTTGGCCATTCTGGCACTTGGCCAGCTGTACCCTCGCCTGAGCACCTTTCCGAGCAGTTATGATGGGAGCTGCTGGTGGCACAGAGCCCTGGCTGGGGGCAGGAGGAGGTCCTTTCTGTGAGTGGTCCTCCTCCTGCCAACCTGCCTGATTCTTACAGAGGAGACTTCCCTAATGGGAGGACCACCAGCTTGAAGCACAGCTTCACCCCCCCAAGGAAAAGAGCCAAGTACAGAGAAAAATGCAAAGAGCCACAGGAGCTCCCAGCAAGGCACGGCACTTTCTTTGACCAAGGTTTCTGGGTTCCAGTGGAGAGCAACTGGGTTTGTAGCCCAGATCTCCCATTTCCAAGCCACGTGGCCTGGAACGAACCTCCAGGCTCCTGGTGTGTTTCCCCATCCACAGAATGAGGATAGTAATTCACACATCTGAGAGAACACTGCTGAAAAAAACAAATCCACTGAATAAATTTTGAAGCTCTTATTGGCGTTATTCAGTGATTCATGAATCGGGCAGCAACCCATCCAGCAGACAGAAAAGAGCTCCGAGGACCTGTGCAGAATGGAAGGCTTCTATAGGCAGAAAAGGGAAGGACGCGGAAAGAGCTGATTGTTTCAGGCAGGGTGCCCTTCCTAAGGGAACCGGGAGGGGTCTGTTGGACAGATGACCTCACTAGCGCTGACCAGGAAATTCCAGATTGACGAGTTAAAGGTCCCGTTCCTGGGAGAGGCTGACACTGCGGTTAGGTTAGGTCTTCATCTTGGTTTGCTGACATGGGGTTTGGCACAAGTGACTCCGTTTGGGATCTCTTATCTCTTTGTAACAATTCCTCCCTTTGGATCGCTCTCAGCCTGAGAGATGTGATCAAGATTTAAGGCATTATTGCCATTCTCAGCCACCACACTGTAGTTCTCGAAGCTTTTACTGATCTTCTGTGCAATATTCCCAGGTCCCGATGTTTTTTATGGAATTCCTGTGGTGGTCACAGGGTCACAGCTTCAGGCTCACGGTTTCTCAGTGGAGTCATTCTTTTCATTCCTTTTCTGATGTTTCAGTCTTGAGATCATTTGCTTGATGGTTAGCGGCTTCGAACATGCATTTTAAAGCTTTTGAGAGGATACAGCACACCAGGGAGGTTACTATGATTATTATAAGCAGGATAATTCCCAGTGTCTAGAACGTACTTTGGAGCCATGGTTCCCAAGACCCAAACGATTCAAAATCAAATAAGTCAAAAAGCAGTCCTGTTGAAAGAATCCTCTTTGTAAGCCCGGTGGCCTGCTCAGTAAATGAGTTCCTACTTTCTCAGAAGTGTTAACTCTAGGAGCAACAAGGGGTGTTGATCACAGCACAGACCCCTCCTTGTTCAGCCAAAAGAGAATCAATGCCTCTCCCATTATCAAGAACAACCTTGGCCAGAGACTCTAAGGGTCTTTATTAAGCGGCTGTTGCTTTGGCAATGGATTCTCCAATACTTTCAAGAGTTAAGTAGAAAGGTTCCCGGTCATAACCTCATTGACATTTACCGCTAACCAGGGAAGTAGGGTCTGGCTAGAGGAAGCAAATCCTGAATCACCAATGCCTCCCAGTAGGTCCTTTCTAACTCGAAATTCGGAGGCTCACCAGTGAGCTGTCTCAGTCCTCGGACAGTTAGGGGCATGTTAGATAACCCAAGAGGTGTTGCCCAGGCATGCGCCCGCCAGCCAAGCTTGCACAGGCCCAGGGAGAATGATAACTGCCACAGGCAAAGATCAACGCTGTCAGGGCACACACAGAGCATGCCCACTAAGGTGACGCTGTTAACGGACAGGTAGGAATTTTTCACGACAGATCCAGCGGTCTGAAAGGCAAAGATTACCCCCGCTCCTAGCAGTGGCCTGGAAGATACGGATGATGGTGTTATCTTTCCAAGCTAACCCCAGAGACAAAGAACAAAAGGGAAGAAGAAAAGGTGTCATGTTCAGTTCAAGTATGAGGTCTCCATCCAGCATCTTGGGAAGAAGCAGCCCGCATGGATGTCAGCTGCCTCTCTTCCTAGTTATTCCATGCAGAGAGTCTCCATCCTTCAAACAAGACCAGCTGGCAGGTCAAGCCTTCTTCAGCTGTGAGATCTGTACCCAATTCAGGTCCCTAGAGTCTTCCTGCCATCCGGGCAGTGAGGAGGACCTGGTCTTGTCCCTTCCAAGGAGGTTCAAGGGCAGGCTTTGTTCCTCGGGAATCCAAATCAGAAGGGTGGGAGAAAATGTGAAACATTAGTTTCGAGAGTCATGGCCAGATATTTGAGGAAACTAGAATTCAGGATCCAGTCCAGTTTATAGGTTTTATCAAAAAAACTCAAAATTAGTATTAGCATCTGGTATCTACAAAGGTGCAAACATAATTTTTCTCTCTGCAATCACCCCTATCTTTTTTTACTACAGATAATCACAGTAAAAGTAATTTTACACTCAACTTGGCCTGATTGTTTACATAAGTGCAGCAAGAATAGTGACTGATCATGTCAGCTCCTCCATGCTTTCAAAGCTGGAACTTGAAAGTAAAGAACCAGGTTGATTTTTTTAAAGGGCCTTATTTATTGGCCCCATAAAGTCAACCTTAGTTCCTTAAAGCTGTCTGGTCCTTTCCACGTCTATGCACATCTCTCAAATAGGACAAGCAGGTCAAACCCTTGGTAGTATAGCCAATATTTCCAACTGTGTCCTGTCACAAGGAGAACACATTCTCATTGAACTTATGCAAAAACTAACTATATTGGGGTGCCTGGGTGGCTCAGTGGGTTAAGCCGATGCCTTCGGCCCAGGTCACGATCCCAGAGTTCTGGGATAGAGCCCCACATCAGGCTCCATGCTCAGCTGGGAGCCTGCTTCACCCTCTCCTCCCCACTCATGCTCTCTCTCGCTATCTCTGTCTCTGTCTCTCTCTCAAATAAATAAATAAAATCTTTAAAAAAAAAAACTATATTGCCGTGAAAAGAGTAGTTTCTGAGTTCTGGGGGGATCAGGTTGGGAGATAAACTAAATGTTTCATTTTTGTTTACAGAGGTGAAAATTGCCAAATTACTGTTTGAAACATCAGTATTTCAAACAAGAAGTCATAAAAATTATAGTCATCCTCCTCAGTTCATTCATTTCCTTGTTGCTAATCATCATTCTGCTTGAATCCAGTTGTTTTTTTGTTTTCGTTTTTTCCTGTAAGTCCTGGAAATTCTTACCCAGCTTAGTTTAATGATCTTGGTTATCCAAAATTTGGACTTGTCACAGCCCTTTCCATGAAACCCCATGAAGACAAAGTACTTTTATAGAAAAACTTTTGTGAAAGCATCTGAGTAAAATAATAACTCTGTAAATGACAAAGACTTAATTTTTTTTAAAGATTTTATTTATTTATTTATTTGACAAAGAGAGAGTACAAGCAGGGGGAGCAGCGGGGAGAGGGAGAAGCAGACTCCCACTGAGCAGAGAGCCCAACGTGGGGCTCTATCCCAGGACCCTGAGATCATGACCTGAGCCGAAAGCAGACGCTTAACCAACTGAGCCACCCAGGCGCCCCAAATGACAAAGACTTTAAAATGTCCATTGTTAAAGATCTGCTGAGGGTTCATTCGATAAGGAATTATAGTCATTTCTGTGACGTATGACATTTTAAGATAATAACTGGAATCATGACATAATACCAGGACAAATCAGATTTCTAGAAATTTCACACAATTTCTAAAAACACTTATATACCTATACAAATACAACATAAAGAAGATTCAGTACAAAGTTTCACATGTGATTTAACAAACCAAATAAGCCGAGTTACTTTTAAATCTCTCTTTTTATAAGGTGAAAGAACAAATCCTTTGAGATGTCCCAGGACCCCTCCAGAAAATCTCAAAGTTAGTTCAAAGTCAAAAAGACTTCATTTAGCACAGAAGACTGTCAAAAAATATCAAAGGATTTTAGAACACTTGGTCAAATAGGATCATAGGTCACTGTGACACAATACTTACTCCTCTGTTTAACCATAGTGACAATAGAAGACCTTGAAGGCAAATTCGGGAAGTTAAATAGTTGTTTAAAAAAAAAAAAAAACAAATCCTTAGCTCTTTTAGTAGAGAAGACAGCTTTCTTAAGGAATCAAAGATCTGATAAAGACTCATGGAATTATTTTGACAAGACACAAAATCTTTGTTTTCGAGGCAGGTTCCTTAAAAAGTAAAGAAGAACATTTTGCCATCTCTTATCAAGAGCAAACCAGTAGTTTGAGAAAACTCTGTCCTTCTAAAAGAGAAAACTAGGTAGGGTGCCTGACTGGCTCAGGCTATAGAGCACGTGACTCTTGATCTCAGCTCTGTGAGTCCAAGCCCCACGTTGGGTATAGAGATTACTTAAAAATAAAATCTATTAAAAAAAAAAAGAAGAAGGAAAAAAACACTCTAATGTTGCACCAGATCACTTTTGATGTTAAAACCCATTTAACTGTATTACATTTATTCTAACTTTAGCTAGCTTGACCACACATGAAAAATTCTTTCCAAAGATTTCTTTTCCACAAATCTACAACTTTTCTTTTTTACATTCATATTTTGCCCTCTGTTTTTCCTCTTTCCCATTCTGAAGTAAACAGCCTCACTTTAAGACAAAATCATTTTCTTTTCCCTCAACACAAATGCCTCTCTTTTCTTCATATGTGCTTTGACTGAAAATACACATCTTAACTTTCCTTGCATATGGAGATGTTTCCTTTATTATTTCTAGTAGTTTAATTACCTCTATTAGAGTTTTTAGCCCTTAGGAATCTTTAATTTCTAGTGGAAACGGAGAAGTAAGTAATCGTGAACTTTTACATTAGTGCCCTGTGGCTTGGCAACATGTTGTATAATTTCTAGAAACGAGGTTTCTCATAGTAAGTTTTTCAGTGTGGCACAAAACGTGTCTTACTAGTCTACCCAAATATCTTTGGTTCCTCTGTAAAAGGAAGCCCAGAGTGGATAAACCTGTGTTCACTCATTAACTGGCCTTTTGCAGTGACTCTTACAATGATACGGTCTTGGAATTTTGAAGCATCTTAAAGACTTCTGTCTGCCATTCGGTTCATTTGGTTTGGGAGCCCTTGCTTTCAAGTGCAGTGCTTAAATGATCTTCTCTAACTGGAACATTCTTCATGATGGCCATTGTAATTCTAGGTTGTTTTTAATAAGATTCTGCCATGTTTATAGATATTTAAAGGTTCTGAGACTGTAGTTCTTCAACATGAAATAAGCAGATGTACTAGTAGGTGATGGGCTCAACTCTTTGGCATGATGATCATGATGATATGATGATTACTGTTTTAGCTAAGCCTTTGGGTCTCTGGGAGCCAGAAACTAATATCTAAAAAGGGATAGGCCACTGGGTTGGGAGTTGTATGCTGTTTTATGGTGTACCTGATTGCATGGAGATTTTCTTGAGGTTGGCAGGTGACCTAGTGCTGCTCTAACCCCGTCCTAATTCACCCTAACTCAGGGGTCTTAGAGGTAGGTGGGTCTAAACAGGGACTCTGGTCACCAGCACAGGGCCAGCTGGGGACACAGGACAATAAATGGCTCATGTCTGGCCTATGGTAGGCCTTCCTGACTCTGTTCTGCAGAATCACTGAAGCAGGGTCATCTCTGGGGTTCTGGCTATTCCCCGGGGTCGTGGCTTTGGAAAGAGGACCCCGAGTTGGCTGTGTGCTTTCCAGAGCAATGGAGTCCATCCCTTTGGCAGGCTCCTTTGTCGGCCTCGCTAGCCTCCCCTCTCTTTTATCTCTCTTTCCAGAGTACAGGGCCTTGTGGGGAGCAGGCCGAGGGGTCAAGCCCAAGGAGAGCTTGCCTTCTTCTCAAAATTGTCCACGCACAGTGTTATTTGTCCTTGAGTATGGTAGCCAGAAAAAATGGTCCCCAGAGATGCCACCTCCTAACCCTGAGGCTTGTGAACACATTAGTGTCCCTGGCAGAGGTTAAGGCTGTTAACAACTGACCTTGAGGTGGGGAGGCGGCCGGGAGTGTGGGAGTGGTCACACACAGCGCAGTCACAGCGTCCTCAGATGCTGACGAGCCCGCATCAGAGCGGTGTGCTGGCTTCGAAGATGGATGAAGGGGCCACGTGCCAAGGAATGTGGGTGGCCTCCAGGAGCTGGAAATGGCAGGAAAACAGATTCTCCCCCAGAGCCTCAGAAAGGAACGCAGCCCTGCCCACACCGCGATCGTAGCCTAGTGAGACCCACTGCAGACTCTTGACTTCCAGAACTATAAGATAGTAAGTGTGTGTTGTTTAAAATCCGCTAAATGTGTAGTCGTTTGTTCCCGCGGCCGTAGTAGAGTGACAGAAGGAGGGCTTGCCTGCTAACGGACTTGTGTTTCTTTTTTTTTAAAAGATTTTATTTATTTATTTGACAGAGAGAGAGATTACAAGTAGGCAGAGAGGCAGGCAGAGATACAGGGAGAGGAGGCAGCAGGCTCCCTGCTGAGCAGAGAGCCGGATGCGGGCTCGATCCCAGGACGCTGAGATCATGACCTGAGCCGAAAGTAGAGGCTTTAACCCACTGAGCCACCCAGGCGCCCATGGACTTGTGGTTCCATCCAGGTCCCACCTCTGGGAAGCCATGGGTTTCCCTGGAGGCTCAGCCCATTGCCAGCTCATTTGGCTGCTTAGAGGGACTTGCTCCCGGTCTGGAGGCCCCTGGCCTGGGCTTTCATGGCCACACATACAAAAGGGGACAAGACACAAAGACTAGGGCCAAGTTGGGCAGAAGACTGGATCAGACACCCACCACCACCATTTAAAACCAGGAACTCCAAAGGCTACACCTGAAATGGGTGAACTGGGAAAAGCCTGGATTCCATCAGGTCTCAACCCTGGTTCTGCAAGGAGCAAAAACGCGCCTCCCTAGAGAATGCAGGCCTGGGCCGTGCGTCTCGCGCCAGGCTGTGACTGGCCTCACCAGCCTTCCCCTGGGCCTTCATCNTCAACAGCTGGGCAATGTGCCCAAGCTATGCAGGCGAAGGCTGCTCCGGGTTCTCCTGGGGTGACTTTGGGGACTTTCGCTATCCCAACTCCTGATTTCCTTCCTACTGATCACTGCCCCATCCACTTGTGGGTGGCTTCACTTTAGCCAACTAGGATGGCAT
>LNAC01000632.1:64730-95455 GCA_002007465.1 Ailurus styani | reverse complement strand
CCCCCCGCTGGGTCTCCTCCATATTTTATGAATCAGATTTTTCAGACTTTAAGGTCTGGAAATAGCTGTCAGCATCCTATTTCGGCGTTCTGATGTGTTCTCCTTCAGGGACTGAGTTGAGGGGAAGCATTCCTTCCTGCCCTTCCTGGGGCCCTTTAGGAGCCCTTGAGGAGTTGGGTGGAGGCCGGGAGGTCCCCGTGGGCCTCCCTTTAAGATGAAGAAATACCCCAGGCCTGCAGTTCAGGTCCCCCTTCCCGAGAAAACAAAGCTGTGCCTTGGGCCAGCCAGTGTCACACGCGTGGGACTCATCATTGCTTTTTGGTGGCTTGACTGACGGAAGACTTCTTAAATCAAAGTGCTGCTGGCTGCTTCCTGCCTTCCAGCCGACTGCTGAAGCCCAGCCGCGGTCTCTAGTCATCTTTCCCTAAAAAGTCTTCCATCTTCAGATGAGGAAGGAGTAATGACCACCTGAGGCAGCGCCTGCCAGGGCTGCCTTAATAATGGAAATAATAGGTGATGGTTGGACACCTGTCCCCATGTGGTGGGCGCTGTCAGGCCCTGGGCTCCTGCTACCTCCTTGGGCCTCAGCAGGCCGGTGAGGCCTCACGCGGCAGCTGGGCTGCGTCTGGGCTCCCGCCAGAGACAGCAGTGTCCCCGCTTGTCAGGTGCCCTCCTGCTTCACTTTCCCCCGTGCTGTCAGCACCGACTCTGGCTCCCCAGGGAAGTACAGAAAGTCAGCAGCAGCCCTGGGGCACGCTGCCAACCGGAGCCCTGGCCTCGGCCCCCCGGGCTTGGCCTCAGCAAGGGGCGGGGAAGAGCGAGGGAGCCCGCCCCCCGGAAACAAGGAGGTGGCTGTCTCGTGGCATTCCTGGTCAGAGAATACCAGAGCCTTCTGCCTGCCGTCACTGATGCCCGTTCTTTGAAACACAGCTCCATCCGGGGCGACTGTGGTCCTCAGGAGGACGGGAGGCCCTCTGCACACCAGCACGGCGCCCCTTCGTTCTCTTTCTGCCTCAGCTGCCAACGATGAGACTAAATTTACAACCCTAGGAGTTCCCCCCAGCTGCCTACCAGCGGCCGCACCCAGCCCTTCAGCCTGCGTTTATTGTTCCATCTGCTCTGTGCCTGTTTACCCGCACAGACGACCTCAACTCCTTTTGTTTTGTTGTGCTTTGTTTTTGATGTCCTCGGGCATAAACCCTAAACCAATAGTAGAGGTCCTAAACAATCAAAAAGTTGCACGGAAATCACCAAGTCAAGCCAGATGTGGTAAAAGGCTGTGACCACCGTGGATGGGCTGCAGTGTGACTCTGTGTGTGAACTTGGAAACCGAGTCACCGAGTCAAGTGCAGAAGCTCTGGAGCAGTTCTACCAGCCGAGGACCAAATCCACACCAGCTAGATCCCGTGTTCCCTGAGCCACCCGCCTCTGGGGAGACGGCACCGGGCGCCACACTGCAAAATTCTCGTATGAGAGCCTTGTTGTGACCCCTCACCATGCTCTGCTGTTTCTGGAACAGCGTGGAGCCAGCGCAGCCAGGCGGGGCAGGGCAGCCGCACGGCCTTGTTGGCAGCCCCTGAAACGGCTTTTCCACCAGGCTAAGAAATCTTCTTCCCCGTCCAAGAGGCGAGAAATATGTCAAATACACCTCATTCCTGGCAGAGCTCTGGAGGTTTTATGCCCAAGGGCTTAGCCGACTAGAAAGAGAAGAGTAAACTTTTCAGTAATAATGACACGATTATCAGAAAAACTTGGAGTGGTGCACCCCGGACTCTGCCACCGAGGAGAGTTCCTGCCGTGAGCCCGAACCGGGACTCGCCCCTGCCCCCATAGCCACACCGGTCACCTTGCCGCCTTGCCCGGCAGGCCGTTCTGGATTCGTTTCGGAGCAGAGGGTGGGAGGCGGCCGCGTGAGCACGGACAGGCCTGGCCAGGCGCCGTGTGAATTAGGTGGAGCGAGGTTCCGAGCGCCCCTGGGGAAGCAGGGCAGGCGGCCACCAGCAGCACCCAGGGCAGAAGTAACCGCTGTTAGAAATACCCCAATTTGCCGGCGTGCGGAGATAGAGCGGCAGAACAGCCCCGCGGCCCAGTCGCTGAAGGCTGCCAAACCCGTTCCCAGCCTGCTAGATCGATCTAGAAGGACCCGGGCAGGCTCACTTCCTGTTTCTCTTCTTCACTCCTTTCTTAGCAATTAGCCCACACACGCTGTCGCACCACGAAGTAAGACACACAACAAGGGGCGCCTGGTGGCTCAGTCAGTTGAGCGTCTGCCTTCGGCTCAGGTCGTGATCCCGGGATCCTGAGATCTAGGCCCACATCGGGTTCCCTGCTCAGCGGGGAGTCTGCTTCTCCCTCTCCCCCTGCCTGCTGCTCTGCCTGCTTGTGCTTCTCTCTATCTCTCTGTCAAATAAATAAATAAAATCTTAAAAAAAAAAAAAAGATGATACACAGCTGAGCCCCACTCAGCAAGGCCCTCCTCGTTCATCTTTTCTCTTCGCGCAGTGTGAGCCCGGTGGATAGAGCAGCACATGACTTCCGGTCCGCACACCCAGTGCTACCATCCCCCCTCCCCATTCCACCCCCCGCTCCCAGAGATTCATCCCCGTTGTAATTGTGAAAGTGGGACGGGCCGGTCATGAATAAGTCCTGTGCGCTCCTGTGGATGCTCATCCCTTCGAGGTCCCTGAGAAGCCAACCGGGTGGCTGCGTCCCCATTCTGGGGGGGATGGAGGAACCTTGGTGGGCAGAGGTCACTTGCCCCCGCTTCTCCGCCCGCTGCACCACGGTGCCCTCTCCGCCGCGGGCACCAGCGTGTCCCTGTCTCCCTATCCGGTGGGAAACCTGCATTGCCATTGGCGTCATTGGTTTTCTTGTCCGGGAATGACACGCCAGGAGCGGAAGCTTCCCCCCTTCTCTCCTCGGTCCCCTTCCCGCGGTGGGCTCCGCGTCCCCTCGCCCCCAGTGGGCCCGGCCGTGCTCCCGCGTCCGGCCCCCGGGTCGGCCTAGCTGGCTGCAAGTGCCGGCGTCAGCATCAGAAAACGCTGTCGGGTGAAGGGTTAAATGTGTTGAACTAAGCTTGGCCCTCACAAAAGAGGCGGCATCTCCACCCCATACGTTTATGGAAATACTTGCTGAAGGAAAACAACCACAACATTGTGCACGTCTTCAGGAAGAGAATGGCCAAAGTGTCTTTAATTCACTGTTTACCCGTGAGAATTACTCCCAGGAGTAATCCTGCAATAAAATCTTCTTGGTCTATGAGAATAGAAAGAAATTGAATCAAAAGACTCTATTTCCACTTGTATTTATTCAGTCTGGGAAATTCAGTGGGCCGGAGCATTAGTATCAGCAGGGGATTCCTTGCTCCTAGCGTTAAATTACTGTCATAATCGCTCAATTATTTCTTCCTTGTACTGTTTAAAATAAAAATCCATCACATTCTATGTTTTTTTCGAGCATTTATTAGGTTGAGTGTTTAGGAAAATCAATTATAGTCAGTCAGGCATGAATTGATGAATGTTCTTGTAATAATTGTCAGTTGTTAAACTGAATGTACTTTCTCTTCTCACACTTTTCATTTCCTTCAGAGGGCAGAGGTGGCCCAGAGAGAGGCGGAGACTTTGAGGGAGCAGCTCGCGTCGGCCAACCACTCTCTCCAGCTGGCCTCGCAGATCCAGAAGGCGCCGGACGTGGTGGGTAGCCCGGCCCCGTGGGGACTCTGGCCGCCGCGCCCCCGCCCCTCTGGGCTCCAGCTGCTTGCTCTTGCTTCTTGACGGGCCTCCTCGGGAAAATATTCTAACCAGCACTGCTGTGCTGGGCAGGAATGCTTTGGGCGGTCTGGGGATGGGACTCGTGCGGGTCATAGGGAGAGCTTTGCCGATCGGGCTTCGATGCTCAGTGGTCGGCGTGTCGCCCACCCGACGTGGAGCCCGAGGCAGGGAAATCCCCTCACCAAAGAGGAATTCGTGAGGGGCGTGTGCGGCAGGGGCCTTGCCAGAATTACACTGGGAAATTGAGAGGTTGGATCTCCCGCTCAATGTGTCCTTCCGGCGTGAGAAAACAGTTGGCGACGGGCAGGGCAGGCCAAAGAGGGAAGGAAGTGGTAATGGGCTCCAAGTGCGCGTAGTGGCAGACTCACTCCAAGTGCCAGCATTCTGAAGGAGTGAGGCACGCATCTTATTCCTTTGTATGCCTCTTGATTTTCCTAAGATGAATAAAATTGCTCTTAGATGGAACTTTGCCAGTTCAGTCGAGGGAGCTTTGACTTGGAGATTCCGGGCTCCTGTCTCTAGAGCAGTGATGTGGGACAGGGTGGATGTTAGAGCCAGACCCCCTGGGGTCAAACCCCAGCGCTGCATGACTTGTGGCAGGTAGCCTGACTTCCCTGGACCTGGGTTTCATCATGTGTGTTGTGAGGGTTCTGGAAGTTCTTACAAGCAGAGCACTTAGAGCAAGGCCTTACCTAAAATCGGTGTCAGTCAACCTCAGCACTTACTCGCTGCAGTTGGCCTCACCATCTCTGATCCAGGAGCCCCGGGTTCAAAGCTCAGCTCATCACCTATTTGCTCACAGACCTCAGGTAGTCAAACTTGGGCAGCCTCAGTTTCCTATGAACAGAGTAGGAGTGAGTGGCCCCCAGTGCCCTCTGGTTCCCGTGGCCTGTGGTGGTGAATTGTGCTTGTAGGTGGCCTTTTCTTTAGCAGACTGTTCCAGAGCACCTGCTGTGTGGACAGTGGGAGAGCAGGGAGGGACAGGCCAGGCCCTTCCAGAGAGGGCACAGTCCCGCCATGAGACCTGCTCACACATCGATTGGACATCCACTCTTCCACCTAACCCGTGAGGCAGGCATTTCCTTTCTTTACCTAGATGATGAAGTGAAAGTTCCAGAATGTAAACCTGTGGGTCCAGAAGGCTCGGCTCCAGTGGCCAACCAGGACTCGACTGGAACTTCTTAAAATTATTCCCCGGGAGCAAAACTGAAGCAGAGTTTTAGTGTGAGGACCCTTTTTTAAGAACAGATTTTTCATTTCCTTTCCTTGAGTTGACATTACATTTTAAAAATAGGCAATTAACGTTCTGGAGAACGTGATTTAAGGGTTTCAGGTACAGAGAAAAGATTTCCATTCAAGGAGCCATCACAACTTCATGGACTCCGATACTCATTTAACCTGAAACGTTCCCTTGGCGTTGTCACTGTCCCTTCACCCAAGCGTGCCTGCACGGGACCCAGTGCCATGGCCGAGGCCGAAAGAAACCCTCAAGAAAGGAGTCGGTTCGGCTGCTCTCCCGGCCTCTGTGGGCGCCTGGGGTTCCCGAGAGAAAGCCGTCCACCCTCATGTGTCTACACGAGGCTCCCAAGCTAAATGTTTCTGATAGAAAGGATTTCTGGCACCATCTGAGACTGCAGCAACCAAAACATCTCAGAAGGAAGTGAATGTTTTTACAGGTAGAGTTAAGTTGTAGGTCCTCGAGGCGCTTAAACACTTCATCATGGGCTAAGTGCTGTGTTTACGTGGCTTGGGTTCAGTCGTCCGAGAGCGGCCCTGCCAGGCCTCCCCACCCCCGGCTGGGCCTGTGTTCCCAGTAGCTCCAGCTCCAGCCAGCCGGGGAGCAAACATAGGAAACTAGGCCAGCGGGAAAATGTCTGTTGGCCTTGGCTGGCAGGACTCGGCAGAGAAACAGTGGAGTCTATAGATTGAGCAAAAGCCAAAACCAATCTGTTGGGTGTCTCAACAGAATCGCCAGTCATGGAAGGCGAGCCACCTCGTGGTGGGCTCTTGCTCTGTGGTGGTGGCCACACTGGGGCTTTATCTGGTTGTCTCATTTACGCCTTGAGACACCACAGTTGTTAGAGGTAGATTTTGTTACCCTCGTTTTACAAGTAAAGAAACAGGCTCAGAGAAGTTAAGTCATTTACCCGAGGTCACACAGCTCGACTGTGATCAAGCTGGAGTTTGAGCCTAAGTTGTCCTGCTCCATAACACACTCTTTTCCCTCTCCATCGAGCTACTCTCCTTTGTGGACAGTCAGTAAGACAGACATATGCGGGTCCTTTGTCAAGTACTTATAGACAAATACTAGTTCAGGGCTCTGGTACACCACAGCAGGCTGCCCCTTGAACCGAAACAAACCAGAATATTAGGAAACACGCCTATGTATCAGGCGACCCTGCCAGGGGAATCCTCCAGATGGAATCAGCCTGTCTGGCCACTTGGTATTGGCAAAAACACGGGGGCGGGGGGGGGGTATCAGTAAGAAAGTGAAACTGGGGTCCCCCTGCCCTCCCATCCCCCCGCTGGGGTGAATGTAAGTCAGGTATTAGCGGAGAGCAAGGCATCTGTCTCTGTGTCTGGGGTCCTAGGCACACCATCATTTCATGTTAGGTTTTTTGGGTTTTGTTTTTTTTTTTTTCTGCTGTCTCAAGTAGTGCTCTTGTGTCTCATCCGTTTTGGATATGGAAATGGCTGCAGGGTAAAAGAGATCCTTACGTAGCTCATTTCGGCCTGGTGGTGCTAGTGCTGGTCTCCGCTGGAGGACTCAGACACATGCAGCCTGGTGGGGAGGGCAGGTGAACCGGGCTCAGAGAGACAAAGTTCAATGAAGTCCTACATCAGTAACTTCTGCTTTTACGTTCATTTTTCCCTTTGGACTGTCGTCATCTTAAGACCTTCCTTTTCTTTTTACCATGTTTTCAGACTCTACAGAGAGTTTTTACACATCCCCTCCTGGCTCCTGAGCCATCGGAGGCCCACCCCCAAGACCTGGCCCCCGTGAAGCATGGAGGACCCCCTATAAGTCGTGGGAGCCTGGAGCGCCGGAGATAGCCCTGATGAGACAGACTCTGGGGACTTGGTTCTGGTGCCCACCGGAGAAGTTAGTTCTGTTCCTTCCTTCAGAGGCTCGTCCCAGCTAGAGTCCTGACCCTGAGCCCCAGGCTCCAGGGGAGGGCCCAGAACCCATATGTTTTCTAAAGCCCCCAGGGGCTTCAGGTACAGCTGAATTGAGGCCCAGAGAGACATGCGGGAGCCAGCGGTCCTGACCCTCTTTGAATCATGTGCATTTCACTTCCTGGCAGTGATTGTAAGAGCATTTCAAGTGCCTAACACTGACCTCCCCGCAGTTGTGCGGAGCACCCCTCCTCTCAGCCCGGGCTCGCTGCATTGCACAACTTCCTTTCTAGCTTGTGCCCCGGGGCTGAGACCCAGGCCCAGACCTCCCTCCACCCCCTGCCCCTTGATCACCTCCTTGTCTAGTTCTTCCTTATCTCCCGTGTGTCTTCGTGATGGGACAGCCAGGAAGTGAGCCCCGTTTGGGCTTCGAGTAGAATGACCTTTACTGTCTCATTTCCAAGGTCTTACTGCTTTTGGGGGATGATCTCATCTCTTGGAGCTTATGTAAGACACAGATGACTTTGGCTATGTTATGAATGAGGAATCCAGCCTGGGTGCCTGAGAGCCCGTTGGTGTGCCCAAGGTCGCACGGCCAGCGTGGGGCCAGGCCAGTTTCAGCCCCTGGAGTTGGGCAGATGGCCCCCTGGTCCCCATCCTGAATCCAGGCTCAGCACGCCAGCTTCTGTTTTGACAAATATCATTTGAACCACTTATCCTGGGATATTCAACTTGCACTTGCCTGTTTAAAGCGCCAGATCCGGGGCGCCTGGGTGGCTCAGTTGTTAAGCGTCTGCCTTTGGCTCAGGTCAGGATCCCGGGGTCCTGGGACTGAGCCCCCCATCAGGCTCCCTGCTCGGCGGAAAGCCTGCTTCTCCCTCTCCCTCTGCTTGTATTCCCTCTCTTGCTATGTCTCTCTCTCTGTGTCAAATAAATAAAATCTTTTAAAAATAAAAAAATTTAAAATGACAAAATAAAGCCCAGATCCCCATTTGGCTCGTTGCACAGACTCTCCCAGAGAGCCCTTGAAACCATTATCATGGCTGGCATCCCTCAGGTTGGAAAAGTGATAAATAAGTTAAAATGAGACAACATGGCTCAATCTCTTCACCCCGTGAGACCGACCTCCCTGATAATCCCTCTCATCGTTTCCCCTCCCTGCCCTCCCAGGCCCGCCACCACAAGTGCGGGCACTTCTGGCCACCCTCCTTAGCCGCCCCCGTCAGTTGGCAAAGGGCTCGCTCCTTTCCGAGGTGGCCTCAGCGTCGGTGGCGCCCCGTCCCTGCTCTTTCCAACCTCCGTGTCCTCCGCGGCCCTCCCACCCTGCCGTAGATCCCCTCTTCCTTCTGACAGAGTCCTCCAGCCCTTCCACCCCGTTCCCTCCTTCTCACGGCTCACTTCCACGTGCTTCTCTCACTAACATCTTGGGCGCTAACTCCTGGCACAGGCAGGAGGACAAAGCTCAAGTCCCCGTGGCTCCTGACCTGGGTCCCAGCCAGCGTTGCTGAGGGTGGAGCTTCCCACGCGCTCAGAGGTCAAGGGTGGGTTCGGTTTTGTTGTTAATTCCCAAACTGTTGCAGATTGCTCATTTTACCGAAGACAGTCAAAGCACCACGGCAACATTGAATCGCTAAGATAGTTTCTAAACGCTCGGTCTCCCTTTCCGGGCTTGTCTCCCCATGTCCTGGCAACATGTTTTTGAG
Organism: Ailurus styani; assembly: GCA_002007465.1. Classification (NCBI taxonomy): domain Eukaryota; kingdom Metazoa; phylum Chordata; class Mammalia; order Carnivora; family Ailuridae; genus Ailurus; species Ailurus styani. Next base: position 86,865 of record LNAC01000632.1, on the reverse strand, counting down.
TTGGCGCCAGCCCGGGGAGCACACTTTGAACAGAACTGATCTGGACAGCGTGTGCCTTTTGAAGAAGCTTGGCGGGAAGATGCTCGCCGGGGCCATGTGCACATCTGCCAGGACTCAGGGGGAATGAAGGCCTTACTTTCCAAGAGAATACAAACCAAAGGAACAGGAAGGGGTCACTCCTTTGCACACAGAGCTTTACATTCTTAAATGATCAGGTCCTTAATTTCCCGGCGGGGAGATGTGAGAAATTGCTTCCCTGACGACTGGCTGTCCCCCCTCGTGAGAACCCTGTGACAAGCAGTTCGTGCCTGGCATGGCGGGACCGCACCTGCCAACGGGGTCGCTGCCGCCAGTGTGGACAAGAGCAAGACATGAATTGGGGCATTTCTGGGGGTGGGGGGACACAACAGCGAGGATGATGACACCCCACGCTGTAGTCTCAGCTGCCCCCAGGTCTCTGCTGTCACAGAAACCAGTGTGTCCTGCCTTTCCATGCCTGTCCCCTGGCCATGCCCAGAAGAAGTGCAACCGCCTGCCAGGAAAGCTTCCAGAGTTCCTTTAAATCTTGAAAAAAGGACAGGTTTAGTCCTTGGAAAGTAGAACTGGCTTTTTCTTCTGTTTTTGTTTTTGTTTTTTTAGTACCTTTTTCTTATTCTGCATATTTTCCAAAATGAGCAAGTTGGGGGGGGGAGTAAGTTTTTAACAACATGAGTTACCCGTAAGCGTTCCTAACCAAAGGAACGCCAAATGCATCCTCACATCTTTTAGCTCTTTTTTTAAAATGCTGACTCTGAGAATCAGTTGGTCAAACACCATCCCAGCCTCTGGATAACGCAGTGGCGAACCAAAGGGACATTGCATTATATCTTGGGGTAGAAAATCCTAATGCTTCAGAGCTTCCAGGGGACCCCCTCGGAGCCTGCCCCGTTGGCGCCCCCAGCACACAGCAGGACCCTGTCTGTCACCTTCAGGTGCTGGCTCAGGTGTCCCCATCTCAATGAGGACCCTACCCCACTGCCTCCCCCAAGTTTGACCCCGTGCCCCACCCCCGCTTCAGTTTCGGGGTGGCACAGTTGGGGTGCAGCAGGCTTTGGCATCTCAGATGCCCCGCCCCACCCCCGGGACAACAGGGAATGTTCTCCCCCTGCTCACAGAGTGTGCCTGGTTCCTAGTGTGCACCCGGTTTTTCCGTTGGCCAAATCCAGGCGCGTGTGCCATGCAGACGGGAAGGCGGGCAGGGAGGGTGTTGGCAGGTCCATCCCGGCGGAGGCTGGAGATAACATCTCACCTCGAGCGCGCCGTCCCCAACGCTCCCCGTGCACATTCTTGCCTCCATTGCCGGCGCGGATGAGCACGGGCTCCACCCGAAGCCAGGGCGGTTTTGTCATTTCCTTTCTCCTCCGCAGGAGCAGGCCATAGAGGTGCTGACCCGCTCCAGCCTGGAAGTTGAGTTGGCCGCCAAAGAGCGGGAGATCGCCCAGCTGGTGGAGGACGTGCAGAGACTCCAGGCCAGCCTCACGAAGCTGCGTGAGAACTCAGCCAGCCAGATCTCCCAGCTCGAGCAGCAGCTGAGTGCCAAGAACAGCACGCTCAAAGTAAGGGCACTGTGCAGGCCACGGGCCGAGGGAGGGCTGGACACGCACACACGCGCACACCCGCTGCCCCTGCCTTCCTCCGCAGCGACCCTGGAGGGAGCCCGGGGCTGGCTGGCCCTGGGGGGTCACTTCTGTCCTCACTGTCCGGGACCCGTGTAGTTACTGCAGCAAGCGGCCTTAGCTCCGAGGCCACCTTGTCAGTCCCGCCTTGGCTATTGCACGAGTATCTTGCACGTTTGTGGTCTGCCCAGGTCACAGTTAGAATCCGTTCTCACGTTAAAAGTGGACACGACGGCTCAGGTTTTTGTCAGCCTGAGCTCCAACCATCAGCAAGAGTTTTTCCCTCTGGTGAGAACAGTGGGAGCATAGAGGCATGAGGCTCCCCTGGACACATCCCTCGGAGGCATGGGCGCACAGGGGCTGGCAGAGCTCCTCTCCAGAGAGCATCTTGTCTGGAATTGACTGCAAGTAGAGCAGCCTTGAACCTCCATGAGGGAGCTAGAAACCTGGAGCCCAAGGCAGGGAGAGTGACTCTGAACCCTTCTACCAGCTCTTGCCTAGGCGGCACTGCCCTTGATGGGCCGTCCCTTGCAGGCAACGCTTGGTAGAAGGCCCCATCCTCAGTGCCCACCCGCAGTGCTGCTTCCCCCCCGCCGGCATCCCAAAGAAGGATATTTCGTGCACCTGCTTATGTGGGGTTAGAGTGGTTGCCAGGGTCACAGGCTGTCTGGCAGACATGCCTTTCATCCAGCTCTGCCAGCCTTTCAGTATATTTTAAAAGGTAATTATAGTTGATTTAAGATATTTTCAGCCTGTTACAGTTAGCACAATATGAGGAAAATCCTCGCACCCTAGATTCATGGTGTGTCAGGGCCAGAAGGGCCTCTTCAGTGGTGTCTTATTTGATGATAAGCAACAGGGCCAGCAAGGGTGTGGGCCCCGCCCCCAGGCCAGACAGGCCCCCACTGTGTCATCCCTCCTCAGCCTGTGCCACGCCCGCCCAGCATCCATTCGCAGAGTGCGAATGATGGCCAAGCTGAGTCTTCACGTACTAAATACAGTGCCTCGAGACCAGTTGTAAAAATGTCTAGAAAACTTTCTCTTATGTAAAGTTATTCCAGAATGTAGTTAGGCCCTTTTAATTTTTTTGAAAAACCACGATTTCCCTTCCCAGTGCACGACTGTGTTTCTGAGCTCGAGCCAAGTTGCCAGCCGGTGGGCAGCTTGCCGGCCTGACCTCTCTGACCCGGGGCGCCCACCGCTCTCCCTCCCTGGTTTCCTCCCGGCCTCTTCGGGGTGCATTTCATCCACCATCTGAGAAGCTGGCCCCTCTCAGGAGCCACTCCTGCTGACCCTGCGGAGAGGGTTGACACATTTGTCATCGACCAAAGCATTTATTTCTTCCATGGTTCTTATTCTCCCATCAGCCTGCCCAGTGAGTGCCAGCATTCATTTTTTATTTCTAGATTAAATCTAATTTTCTCGTGTTACAGCCATTTCTGACCCCAGCAGTGACATTATTATTAGATAATTTGCCTTTCGCTGCTTCGGTACAGTTAAGGGGTATGACTCAAGATACATCCTGCGTTCGACTATGCGAACGAAGGAGGCTATAGACCTTACATTTTTTATTATGGAGCAATTTCTTCTAAATCAGTTAAGGTTTTAATGTTTGCCTTCACACACACAAAAAATGAAACGCAGTTTTACAAATTAATGTTCTTTATCCATATCTTGGGGGAATTCTTTAATACGGTGCAGTTAATGAAACAATTTGGCAATACTTCTTCCAAAATTATCGCTCCCTTATCTTCATCTGATCTAATAATCAAAACATATCCTCTAGTAACAAGACTTCTCTGATTCTAATTATCTTAACCCCTTGTCACCAGGAGTGAAGATCTCCCCAGTACTGAACCCGCACACAAAAGGCATTAGCCTCCCCCAGACGAGCTTGTCTACCTCCCTCACCCAAAGGAGGAAGGTTAATTGAATGAGATATCTTCCCAGGGCTTTTTTTTTTCCTAATGTGTATAATTTATAGTCTCAAATCTAAACTAAACAGCAATACGGTTATTAGGAAAAATATGTTCTGAATGAGACCCATGAAATTGGCAACCTGATGCTTTTGCAGTGGGGGCGGGGTGTCTCTGGCCCCGCAGCCGGAGACTCTGGGACACACGGTGCGGGGCTCGAACCAGGATCGCCGTCCGGGGATGCTGCGGCTTCCAGCCCGGCTCCGCTTCCTGGCATCGGGCGGAGTGGGGGTGACTTTGCCGTGAATGCTGACGACGTTCGGGGCTCAGTCTCATAGGGCAGCATCTCTTCTTGGGCTTATTGGGGTTTTCTCAGTGGCACACCCTGAAGTAGAATCTATTTGCGGACCCATGGGTTTGCTTTCTCCAACACCTTGCAAGTCTCCATCTCCTGCAACAACTGTTTCCTCGCCCAGACGATTGATCGGTAATTCCGGGAGGGTGAATCAACAGTTGGATGTCTGCCCGTCTCTCTTTCCCTGTGTTCTCCTTTCTCAAGCCAAGTTCACCCTACCCACCTCGCTGTCCACACACAGTGGTGCCCCTCTCACCTTTAAATAGACATGGAAACAGACTCGGAAGAGGGAGGAGTTTCTTCCTGCCGAATCTGACAAGTTCTCAAGCGCATTGCCACTTGTACGGGCTAATTCTGTATTTGTAATTAATGAAATAAGCCGGCTGCCATTACAAGACTGCTATTTTTGATGACTCTATCTTGTGGTCTTCTGTTGGAGCAGTTCACTACAGAGGCGGTCTAATTAGGCAGTCACCTGCATTTTACTTGCTAAAACACAGAAAATCACGCTACCAACAGCTTTGATGTAAAATGGGTATTTATAAGAAAGGCTAGCTAAAAGAATGCCAATCTCCTATTGGGAAAAACTATTTTCTGAAGATGAGTACGTCCCAGTGGGCGGGGGGGGGCTGTCTCTAAACCACATGTCTCCCCCACGCTCTGCCCCCCCCATCTTCTGCAGTTCTGATTGAGCCTCCTGTTGTGCCCCCATGAAGCATGCTGTGTCCCTCAGAGGGCTGGGCCAGGGAAAGAGCTAATAACCACTTCTCTAGATTCTCTCCGTTCTTTGTTTCTGGAACACGGGTTGGTACACGGGTTCCCCAACCCGACAGCGGGTTTATCTGCAGTGAGGCCGCCTTCAGTCTCGTTTCAATGAGCGTCTTATCAACGTCTCAGGTCCACCCCTCGAGCAGCCGTGATGATGATCGTGGTCTTGCAGAGGAGGTCAAGATCAGGAGAGGCCCGTGCATGTCCCTCCACTGTGCCTGTCCGCCAGCCGGAGTGACGTAACCTGGGTCGCACAGACAAGCCCGAATATCAAAAGTCCCAGGAGCAGAACATCGGGGCCTGGGCCTCCCCCAGCCTTGTGCCTCTGGGTCTCGAAGACAGTGTGAGCACAGATTCAGGGAGAGGAAGGAGTGAGGATTCCAAGGGGAGGAGGAGAGTGGAGGGGCCCCTGGCGCAGGAAGCAGAGGCGATCTGCCCGGCCACTGTGGTGAGGCCCCAGGGAAGAGTGCCCTGGGATCAATCTCAGAGAAACTGAGGGACTCCAAACATAGACCTCGAGGCCCGCGTGAGGACAGAGGTGGGAGCAGGAGGTCACAAGCGGGCTCCTCCGGGGCGGCTGGAGACCAGGACATGGTACTAGGAGGGCTTTCAGGAGCTGACTACGGGAATCTGTAGGAGTCCTCTTGGAAAAACACACAGGCCTCTGGTCACCTCATGTTGGATCTGGGTGTTTTCACCTGTAGGCAGTGTCCCGGTGGCCTGAGCGTTGAGCCAGGACCCTCGAGGGCTGTGATGGTAGCGTCTGTGAGAAGGACTTGGCTGCCTGCGTCACACCTGGATCACAGCTCAGGGAAATGGGAAGTGACCTCGGATAGGGTTGCCTTCCTGGGGATCCCCCTTCACTGTCCGGGGTCACGCTTCTCCAGCCTGCAGCGAGCCCTCCTGGATAACCATCACCACCCGCCACAGTCTGGCCATGGGTGCACACATGCCCAGCATCAGTAGATCCTAAATTTACCTCTCACCAGGGAACCATGGAGACCGGACGGGTTCCCCGTGCAAGGGAAGGAAGGTGCACACAGCCTCAGCCAGGACCTCAGAGAGAGCGCGTCAACCCGAGGGGCAGTGCATCAGGACTCCCCCCTCCCCCCGGACCAGGGAGCCCGCCCGGTCACACGTCCCCATTCGTGGCTGGTGGCCCCTCAGCTCAGGGGTCCCCGTGAAGACACAGGGTCACTCACCGCTGCCCCTAGCCTGAGCTGTTGAGCTTCAGAGAACACTGCTGAAACCCTGGTTCTGACTCCCTGGGGGGAAAGATAGAGGCGTCTGCACACGGCAGCGGGGTCCCCTCCCCGGCCCTCCGTGTTTGGTGGTAGAGAAGCATTACTGCCCTGCCCCCCACTGTGCCACCCAGAAGAAAGGCCTTCCCAAGGGTCTCTGCCTCTGTCTTCCTGCCAGGGCTCCTGTGAGTTGGTAGCCCTAGAGCATTTTAAGAACTTCATATGGATAATTCTTCCAGCAACTCAAGATCTTTTTGATGAGCGCCTGCTGAGCTCCCAGGACCATGAGTGTGCTCTGTATCACTAAACGGATGGAACCTACCTCCTGCACTGGTCCTGCACGTCCCACCCCCCCCCACCGCTGGCCTGGAGAACCACCCAGGCATCTTACTCTCCCCACTGTCCAGAGGAAGAGGATGAGGCGCAACAGGCTAAGCCTGTTAGGAAATGGAGACCTTCATAAACGGAGCCCCTGGATTCAGAACCGGAGAGCCCCTTCCAGAATCATACAGTCCTGTTCAGTACCAACCCCTGGAGATAAAGTCCTAGTAACACCAGTGACACCACCCCCCATCTCCAGAGTGCTTTGCCATGCGCTGCACATTCAGTGAGCGTTATTCTATCCGGACCTCACCAGAGCACTGTACTCTGGGTGCCATCCCCATTTTAGAGACGAGTAAACTGAGGCTCAGAAAAGTTCGGTGTCTTGTTCAAGGTCACCCTGCAACTAAACGGCAGAGCTAGGCCTTGGCTGATGTGGAGCCCTGGCCTCCAGCGAGCACCTGGCTTGGCCTCTGCACACAGGCCTCATCAGTTCCTCCTGGAGTTGGAGGGGGATGCGTGGGTGGGGGCAGCCCGTGCCTGCTCAGGATCTGATTGTAGAACTCAGTGATTTGTTTTTCTGTGGGCACACAGCCACCTCTACAGAAGTGCAGTAGTTAAGTGAGCTAGTGTTTGGGGTGTAGAACCCAGCCCCAAATCCGGCCCAGCCGAGGAGCCCTCACAAAATCTGGGATGAGCCTTTCTCCCCAGAGGACAACAGATGGAGCATGTCGGCCTTTCCAGATTGAGTTTTTTGAAACCAGACTTTTCAGGCACCTAGCAAGGAGACTCTGGTCAAAGACCCAAGCAGAGGACAGGGTGTGCCTCTGGGAAATCACACTCCCTGGAGACGCTGGTAAGGACGGGCTCCTGGTGCTCACAGGTCCAGACAGGCCTGCATCCTATTGCCGGCCCCAAGAAACAAACATCAGAGGTTTATAGAAGAGGTCTTAGGGTTCTTCTTGATTAAGCTGCCCCCAGGTAGGTGGCAAAAATTTCAGCAGACAATTTAGTCCTCGGTGAAACTGTCACATCCAACCAAGTGACATGACTCCAGTTCTAAAACCTTCTAATCAGGTCCCCTCACGGGTCTGCAAAGCCGTGCTCCCTGGGAGGCTTGGCAGTGGTGAGAGCCCCACATCAGAGGCCCCGTAGTGCCACATCCGCACCAGGACCTGGCCCTGTGCTCCTTCCCCCAACCCTTCGAGGTCATTGCTGCCCTTGCATATTTCACAGATGAAACACTGATTACCATGCCCCAGGGTGTCCCGCTCATAAGTGACAGACCTGACTTCAGGTTCAGGCCTTGCTGGCTTCTAAAGTGCTCTGGATTTTCCCCTTTCACTGCCCTTCCTACTGTAGTTCTGTGTGTGTTTCCTGTCTGGCGTCTCTGACTTCCACAGCCTGAAAGGTGCTCTGCGTCCTGGTGGCACCTGATCGTCTCTTGTTCGGGAGGGCTGGCCCACGACTGTAGGGAGAGTGAAGTAATCACTTCTCCGAGAGCAACTTCGGAGAATCTGTTGTCGGAAAATGCGTGCTTGCTAACTGCACCTTCCCCGCCCCCCCACCGTTTGATTATGATGAGAATCCATCAGGATATATAAACCTGTCAAGAGGTCATAAAAAGGAACTAGGGCAGAGAGCACTTTCACACGATGGACATACACACAAGAAATGGCCAGCAAAGGCGATAGGAAAAGATGAGCTAAATGAGTTGAATTTACAGAACACCTGAATTCTTTAACAGCAGTCAGGTTGAGATTCAAGTGAACAGCAAGCCTGATGGACCAGATGGGCATCTCCTCTCCAAACTCTAGAACATTCTCAGCTGGCCTTAAACTGTGCCTATAGACGTGGCTGGCCAAGCAGAACCTAAAAAGGCAACTGGGAATGTTGTGGATTCGGGACCTGGAATTTGTTCACCGCAGGCCTGCAGACATGCTAAATCATCAGCCATCCCCCGCTGCAGCTGGGTCTTTGTGTTTTACATGAGGTGGCCTTATTCCCTTCCCCTTTGCGGGAGGTCAAAAGCGAACTAGTCCAAACACCTCGTGGAAGGAAGCCTCCTCTGCTGACCACCCAAAGCCAAAGACCCCTCCTAGCAAGAAAGGCCTGCAGAGCCCTACAGAGACCAGCCCCACTGGTGCCTGGTGAGCTCACAGAGCGGCATCGTAGCTGGGGTGCGTGTCATCTCATCCCCCCTCTGAAGGGCATTCAAAGGCCAAAGGCCAGGGAGTCGACTGTGCCCAGCCTTGGCCCTGCCAGCCAGGGGCCCTGCAAGGACCCTCCCTCGGGACTCAGACAAAAGACCACCCAGCTCCCCAGGCCTCCACTCCTAAAACGCCCACATCTCGGAGGCTGGGGGGCGGATTTGAAGGTGCAAATGCTTTTTCCCCCCAATGCCTCTCTGATGCCAACACTCAACGACCAAGGGCTTGTACCTCTTGTTAGCAGGGTCCCAGCGAAGGTGTTGACAACTGACTACACGTGTCAGCTAGCCTAACATAGCTTGCAAAAAGCCACACGCTGATGTGAAAGTCCTGAGAACTTCTCTTCGTTCTGTTTGCCATTTCATGGTATTTCGTACCAAATGGCCCTTTCTCCTTCCGTTTTCCACTTTTGGAAAGCTCTGTTCTACTCTGGTTGGTCTGATGTTACACCTTATATTAGTGTGTGTGTGCGTGTGCACATGCTCACGCTCACTCCGGACCAGAAGTGTGAAGGCCAAGAAAGCAACCCTGCATGTTGGCACCGTTCACTTTGACACGTGTGCGTTCCCTCTCAGGACCGACTGGGTGTTCTTTAGGGACTGTAGTCCGTGCGGGCTGTCCTGTCCACACAGGGGGCCATAACGGGACATCACAGGCAGTTTAAACAAAAAAACATGTATTTCTCACAGTTCTGGGGCCTGGGAAGTCCAACATCAGCGCCCTGGCAAATTCCGTGTCTGCTGAGGGCTCCCTGCTGCACGGACCAGCGTCCGCCTTCCACTATGTCTGCACACACTGGGGCGAGGGCACTGATTTCATCCATGGGGCTCCCCGCCTGGTGACCCAATCGCCCCCAAAGGCCCTCCCTCCTAACACCATCACCCTGGAGGGTTGGGAGGCAACACACGGATTGAGGGGTGGGGGATGGAGGGACACCCATTTGCTTCATATCGAAGCAACCTGTTTCAGACACGGTCACTAATAAAATTCCTCTGTTTTCAGCAACTGGAAGAAAAACTCAAAGGACAGGCTGACTATGAAGAAGTGAAGAAAGAACTAAAGTAAGTGTGGAGACGCTGGCGTGGCCACCCGCAAGCCAGGGCTCGCTGGCGACTTCTGCTAAGGAAGCACCGTGCTAGGACAGGGTGGCCACAGGCCCTCGCTCTGGGCCTTGGTGACTGCTCCGTCCCTGGGCTGTGTCCCAGGCTGCCTGGAGCCGTGGGCGTGTGCACTCAGGCCTGTGCCTGAGCTCTTGGGACTTTTTCTAAGACACTGCATTTCAAATATGCCAGTATGCACAGAATCAGGGGAGACGGTGCCCTGATAGAAATTACGAAATACAAGCTTGTATTCCAGTGGTAAGTTCCCCAGATAGGAGCAGAGCAGGGAAATGTTTGTCTTGGGGTTGGGGTTTTTTTTGTTGTCGTTGTTATAAGATTTTATTTCTTTATATGAGGAGTGGGAGGGACAGAAGGAGGAGAAGCAGACTCCCCGCTGAGCAGGGAGCCTGATGTGGGGCTCGATCCCAGGACCCTGAGATCAATACCTGGCCTAAGGCAGACGCTTAACTGACCGAGCCCCCCAGGTGTCCGCCAGGGGAGTGTTTTCCAGTTGAAAGAGTACATGTGGCCTCACACTGCCCTGACCACCTCCAGACACCAGAACTTTCTTCTCTCAACTTCAGTTTCCCGTTCGGGAGGCAATGGCTGAAGGCCTGTCTAATGTGAACATTCTCAAGCAGAAGTTCCCCCCGCATGCCTGGCCTCCCAGCCTTGCCCTGTTGCCCCAAAATCCTTCCCCCAAGGCTGCCCCCAGCCCTCCTGGAGCTCACGGGAGCTGGCTCCCTGGCTGAACTCCCAAACAGCACAGACGGTCACTGGGTCCTGCAGGCCTGTGTTCTCCGCTGCTGCTGGAACAGGGTCCTTCTGCTCCCCCCCCACTCCCGCCGGGCCCCAACCCCTCCAAAGACACCTCCTTAGCCTCAGACTCCCTGGTCTGGTTGTGGCATCTCCCTCCCATCTCTCCAGGCTGACCCCCCACCCGCACCCCAGATCCCTTCCTACTCCCCTGCCATCCCATCAGGCCCCCCCCCCTGACACTTTTAATTTCTCCTTTTAAAATAAGCCTACACCCACTCGCCATGCTGTTCTTTGTATTCTCAATTCCATTCCCTCGGGTTTGCTAAAAAAAAGCCCATGGGAAGGCCTCTTCAACCTTCTGGCCCCAGGGCCCAGCGCCCTCCCTCGGTCATGAACTCCCCTAGCCTCGCTGGCGACTTGCCTGCCTGTGGCTCCCCAGCCCCGTGCCCCGCGGCCCAGCATGTCTCTCCCTGGATGGTCTCGCCCCCTCTGGCCTCAGACAGCCTCGCAGCACCAGCTTGGACACCCCCTACACCCGCCTATGTTCAGGTCCAGCCTCTTCCCTCTTCCAGCCTTGAGGCATGTGCTGTTCACCTGTCTGACCTTCTGTATCTGCGTCTCCCGTCCCCATCGCCCGCCTTTCCTCTCTTCCTCCCACTCAGAAGAAAACAACGTGTGCTTCTAGTGCTGAGTCAGAGAAACTCTGATGTGAAGGCCTTCACCCCCAGCCCCCTCCCATCCAGCAGCTCAGTCCCCACAGGTCCTCTCAGCTCACCTCTCTTTCCACGCGCAACACGTTCAAGGTCCACACCCTCCCACGCAGCCGCTGCTCGGTGTCTTCCTCCCAGAACTGTGCCCACATTCCCTGGAGCCCTTTCTGCTGTACGTACACACCGCAGCACCCCCTCAGCCCCAGGTCTGGCATCTGAAGGCCCCACTCAAGTGGCTTTTCTGCTAAAGTACATTCCCGCCCTCCCACTTCTAGTGACCCAAGTGCCCTTCCAGACACGCGCCCCACCTCCCATCCCATCTCTGCCCCGGGCCCTTCTCAGACACTGACTCCACCTGAGACGGACCCCAGGAGATTTCTGCTGCCAAGGGCACCCAGCAGCCTGTGTTCTCCCTCAAGTGCTATTTGGAGTTTATTGTCTATGTAACAGCCTGTGGAGTTTGCAAGGGCAAGGGGCAGAGTGCTTCTGATCCTCCCAATGCCTGGCACCCAACAGGTCATCAGTAAAGGTCCAGGGGATAAATGAGCAGACACTGGTGTTTGGGGTGTAAGCTTATAGGCTCACTTCAGTCTTCTGTTACATGATCCTAAAGAAGATCTCAGACAAGAACATAGCTGCGAACGTGACGGCCGTAAAAAAGGACAAGTTCCAGACTGCTCGTCACTTCTGTCCCGGCTGACGCAATGAGGCCCCGACTTCTTATTTTCAGTAGCTCACCATAAAATAAAATTATGAGGTTCCCTCCTCCCCCCCCCCAGCTGCTCTTTCATTCCTGTTCTGTTGGCCCTGTGTGACGCAGGCCACTTCGAAGATAAAACCACAGATAAACTGAGTCATCAGCTCCTTACTGACCACCCCAGTGACCGCCGCAGAGTGATCTCCCAGGACCCTGGGCATTTTTACACCATGCTCCTTTTTTTTTTTTTTTAAGATTTTATTCATTCATTTGACAGAGAGCACAAGCAGGTAGAAGGAAAGGGAGAAGCAAACTCCCCACTGAGCGGGGAGCCCGATGCAGGGCTTGATCCCAGGACCCTGGGATCACGACCCAAGCCAAAGGCAGGCGCTCAACCGACTAAGCCGCCCATGCTCCCCTACATTGTGCTCTCTTGATGACACTTCCACGGAACTTAAAGAGGGCAGAGGCCAAAGTCATGGCTGCGAGGACACCAGGAGAGCACAGGCGGCCAGGAGCCGGGGACCACAGCCGCTCTCGCTGGCCTTCCCAAGCTCCTGGGGCCATGTGGGCTCACTGTCCTTCCCTCCCAGATAGACTCGTAGAAAGAAAGGCATATCCCTTTGAAAGGAACGCTGGAAACAGTGGTTCTGGGCACCGGAACTTGCTCGGCTCTTGGACTTGTGGAAACAGGCTGGGACCAAGGTGATTGCAGTGATAAGGAGAACAAAGGAGAACTAGCCCCGCTCCCCCTCGGCGCCGGCGGCTATAGGGCAGGTCTGCAGCCCGCCTTTGAGCTAGGCACTTTGGGACCTTGCTTTTTGCCTATTTTCCCAGGTCCCCGCGTGCCAGTCACCAAGTGAGCATCTGGCCCTGGGGCAGGTGGGAGGGATGAGGTTTCTCTCTCTGGCTTCCTGCTTACAACTTTTTCATTCCCTGTAAGCCTGACAAATACATTCCACTTGCAACAGTGTTACGTCTGTGTTCAACTTTAAAATTATACTCTGAACAGCCCTGGTGTGATTCCATATGGAATGATTTACATGCTGGGCAAGAAACTTTTGCTGGCCAACTGCTAGTTGAATAGTTATTCTAGAGACACTATCAGATGATAATGCTGCCAGGGGGGTTGTTAAAGCTGTCAGTCCCTCCGTTCCTGGAGTGCGGAAGAGTGTGATGTTAGTGCTCATCAGTGTGGTCATTATCAAAGGTAGGAATGGGGAATAACCACTCTGTGTTGCTCTCCACAGCATTCTGAAATCCATGGAGTTCGCACCGTCCGAGGGCGCTGGGATACAGGTACGTGCTCTCACTTGCTGTCGGTGTGCACGAGGGCCAGGTCGCCGTGGTCACAGTCCGTCCCCGGGCTAGCCTCACACTCTTGAAATTTCCATGAAACTCCCGCCTCCAGCTGACGAGTCATTTCCCAGGAACCTTAAGCAAGTTCAAGCACATTATCTTTCATCAAAGAGGCGAGAAGAGAAAAGTCAGTGTTTTCCAGATGAGTAGTTCAGTTCACGTGACGTTGTGACTCCACTCGGGCAGGCACTACGAACGAGGATAAGACCACTTTTAGATTGTGTCAGAGACCAGCCCCAAAAGGACTGGCTTAGGAACTTTCTTTTATGTGCTGCCTCAGGTGGAAAAGAGGTGGGGCAAAATGACCGTGGCACCTGGGAAACTGGTTGCCAGGTGGAATTTAAGGCATCAAATGGAATCTCGCTCCTTGTGCCCCAATGGCATCTGACTCTTTGTAGCTGGCCCCAAGGAAAGGGTAACCTCTGCAGTGACCTCCGGACAGGGTTGTGGCTCGGCGGCCAGTCCTCATACCAGATGAGGCACGGGTTTAGACTCCTCGAACTTGGGGACGGCATAGAGAGCAGGGAGTTATCTAGAAGCCGTGAACTACTGGGACTGGAGTGCATTCTTTCGGAAAGGAACTTGAATGCTGTCCACGTGTGTGGGAGCATCTCCAGAGGAAGGCAGATTTCAGAAACGGCCTCAGAGTGCAGGGTGCACAGGCCATCGGAGCAGGGGTCGTGGGGTCTGGTGGCCCTAGGGAGCGGGAGGGCGGCAGGCCCCACGGTGAGCCCTGCTCTGCCCCGCCCCATCTAGGACGCATCCAAGCCCCTGGAGATGCTGCTGCTGGAGAAGAACCGCTCGCTGCAGTCTGAGAACGCCGCGCTGCGCATCTCCAACAGCGACCTGAGCGGTAGGTTGACAGGGTCTCAGGGGCCGAGGAAGACGAAGGTGAACCGTGAGTCTGGGCCGATGCATGACGGGAACATCAGCAGTTGATGACAGCCTTGACTAATGAGCGCTTGGTCTCCTCCTGGTCCTCCTCACGGCTCCTCCCCTCCCCCGCCCCGCTTACCGAGGCTCGCGATGAGGTGCGTGGCCGCAGAGCGCCTGCGGAGGTCAGTTAGGGCCGGTGTTGCCGGAGAGGCCAGGAGGGACCTCGGGGGACGGTGGCCTCGCTGGTCCGCTCCCGGTCGTGCGGCCTCTGTCTCGTGGTGTTTCCGGGGCTGCTTCCAGCCTCAGCGGAGCTTTTCTTCCTTTGTCAGGTTTTCCTTGGGAGCGCATCCCCCATCCTTAGCCTTTCTTTGCTCGTCCCAAAATGGTGGCGTCACTGACTGCTTCTGGTTTTGGCAGCTGGTAAACCGTTTAACAGTGTCTCGGGCTCCGATGATATTTCATTCTTAAAAATGTGCGTGCCTTCGATCGAGCGGACTCGGTGCAGTGCTTTCGCCTCAGAGCAAGTGGTGTGAGAGGACCCGTTGGTCCCAAAATGTCAGTGTTTGCTGCTCCTCAGGTGGGGCCCTTCCGGTAATAGCTCGAACACTAGCGGCCCGATCCGAGGCCCCGCGACCTGTCGACTCTTTACTGTGTGTGGTACCGGCCCCTTGCCACGTTAGGGGTTTGAATCCGTGTCGAGGGGACTCTCCAGGCTGCAACGTACAAGAAAGGTGCAAACATGAAATGCATGTTGCTTGTTTCGGGGGGCCTCGTTTGGCTAATTGAAAAATTCAATTGAAAAACAAACCAACACACCTCATTGGCCCTTGGAAAATCTGCACTTTTTTTTTTCCCATTTGCGGGGCAAACTTGGCATTTTGGTCTTGGTTTTTTTTCCCTTTTGAATCCCCCATAATGCATTATGTTTGCCCTTCCTTGTAGGGTCAGCCAGGAGAAAAGGGAAAGACCAGCCTGAGAGTCGGCGTCCTGGACCTTTGCCGGCCTCCCCTCCTCCTCAGTTGTCCCGCAACACGGGGGAGCAGGCTTCCAATACTAATGGTACACACCAGTTCTCACCAGCGGGGTTAACGCAAGACTTTTTCAGCTCATCCCTGGCAAGCCCCAGCCTACCCCTGGCTTCTACGGGAAAATTTGCACTAAACTCTCTCCTCCAACGACAGCTAATGCAGTCCTTCTACTCCAAGGCCATGCAGGAAGCAGGAAGCACAAGCATGATTTTTTCAACAGGTCCATACAGCACAAACTCCATATCTTCCCAAAGTCCATTACAACAGAGCCCAGATGTAAATGGCATGGCCCCGTCTCCCAGCCAGTCAGAAAGTGCTGGGAGTGTCTCCGAGGGCGAGGAGATAGACACGGCAGAAATCGCCCGGCAGGTGAAGGAACAGTTGATCAAGCACAATATCGGACAGCGCATTTTCGGACACTATGTCTTGGGACTGTCTCAAGGGTCCGTGAGCGAGATTCTGGCCCGGCCCAAGCCATGGAATAAACTGACCGTTCGCGGCAAGGAGCCCTTTCACAAGATGAAGCAGTTCCTCTCAGACGAGCAGAACATCTTGGCTCTTCGCAGCATCCAAGGCAGACAAAGAGGTGAGAGGCTTTCGGGGGCCGGCGCCAGTATGTGAGCCCGGCAGGGCTGTGTGTGTGTGTGTGTGCGCGCGCGCGTGACGAAACATTTGCGCATCACATCAGGTAAAGTTCTCTTGAGTTCTACCATCTCCGGGGTCCAAGGGTCGGCAGGCGTGAGCCAGAGCCCATAGATTTGGGGCGGGGGCTGGGGAGGGCCTGGCCTCTGACACTCGCTGAGCATCTCACGTGTAGGGGACTCAGAACCTCAGTCCCACATATCAAATCAGACAGATTCACACCCTATACAACGTCCTGACGTGTGTAACGTCCAGCGGTCCAGTGGGCCCTTGGGTAGCGTCCGGCCCTAGGGCCGCAGCAGCAGCAGCTGGGGTCAGGCCTGGGGAGAGCCTGGCGAGAGCGTATCAGCCACGTGTCCTCTCCTCTTCCCCACGCGCACAAAGGAGCGTGTCCTGTGGCCACCTTCCCTCCCGGTGTTGGCCTCTGTTAGCGATTTGCACAGCCCCATGAGCCAAACACGCCTGCCTTGAGTAAGATGTGTGAACGTTTTACTGAAACACCCTTCCTACCCCACCCTCCCCAAAAAGAGGAAAAGTCCGTCCGCATTCCTGATTGATAGAATCCCTTCCCGCTTGAACGATGGGGTCATAAACCAGCAGTGGTAGAGAGGAGTAAATCTTACCAGATGCGTTTGAAACACGACAAACGGAGAAGGGAGCCGTTCCGAACGGTGCGATTTGCACAAAGCACATCGAGCTTTCTATGGCGATGTTAACTGAAATTGACTGTCTCTGGATGATTAATGTGAGCTTTGTTCCGGGGGCTGGTGGGCAATGCGCTTGGTGGCAGGCGGTGTTCCCTCCATTTGACCCTCATGGCATCGGTGCCACGGGCCACTCCTTAGGTCTGTCTGATCTTCCGCAGCGGAGCTGTGCCTGTGCAGGCCGGCTGGCCAGGGAAGGGCCTCTCAGAAGTTTCTAGTACCTCCCGAGTTGCACAGGAAGCCCTGAGCCCTTTCTGTAGTGACAGGCGGCTCAGATTTCATGTCACACAGCCCATATCGTCAACACCACCATCCCCCTGATTGTTTTGTTCTTACCACACTTGTTTTTCAACAGAGAATCCAGGCCAGAGCCTGAACAGACTATTTCAGGAAGTACCGAAACGAAGAAATGGGTCCGAAGGTATGTCGCAGGCAGGTGTTTTTCTTTGCAGTTAGTAAAACCTAGGAAGCAGCATGTCCTTAGCTGTGCATTTGGGTTAAAACTGTGCAGTGTGATTCTGGCCTGGAACCTGATGGAAAAACAGCTAGTAAGTATAAAACAAAGCACGGGCTCAAGTACGCACAGTCCCTTCCTCCTGAGCTGCCTGCGCTCTACCAGGTGCCGAAGAGGCCGGGAGAGAAAGCGCCCTTAAGAATCAATCCCCCAAGTGCCATCCCAACCCCCTTCAGGTGCAAATTACACCGCCCCCCCCCCTTAATCAGAAGCGGGCAAGAGCATAACAGTCATTGCTCTGTGGAAAATCAGATGGCTGAGTCAGATGACATGCTGCTGCTTCCTTGTACTTCCTTTTAACTCTGAACTGTGTTAAAGGTGCTATGGAGTGGACAAATTCCAACAAATTCCAAATGTAGTTGGTTCTCCTCTGGGCCCCCCCTGCGCTCCTTGGTGCTGCATCTTTAAAGGGGCTTCGCCCCTGCGGTCTGCTTGTTTTGCAATGGTTTGGTGTGGCGGTGCATACTTAGTGAGGCAGTGGAAAAGTCAAATATGCTCTGTGGAAGGCTTCCAGAAGGAACCGGGGCCAGCCCCCAGGCCTCAGTAGCTTCCGTGCGTCCATGCATGTGGCTACTCTGCAGAGCGTCACCCTATGACTGAGACACTGAAGTCTCGTCCTCGAGACTACTCGCCTCATTCATAAATTTTTAAAAGACAGCATGTGATCATAGAGCCGAAACCGGAAGCCTTCATCCTCTTCACCTTGTGTGTGCCCATGACTGATAGGTAATCCGCCTCGACTCTTCACCCACCTCTCCCATCGTTGCTTTTTGGGGGGACACCAGCGTCCAACAGACGTGCAGAACCTTGAGCATAGTCCCAGGCCAAAGCAATTGTCGGGGTTGCTTTTAAATGACTCGCAAACACCACTGCCCTTTTCAGGCCTTCCTCCGGTTTCGTGCCGGAGTGGGTGGCCCGCTGTCCCTGGTCCCGCTCCGCGGGTGCCGTCCAGTTGGGGTAACTGTGAGAGCTTGTCCTGCTGGCCACCAGGTAGATTCCGCAGGAAGCCCTTCCTGCCCGGGGCCACGGTACCTGTCGTGAAGTTGCACACACTGCACCGCAGTCACGGCTCAGCGGGAGGCCACGCCTGCCTCCCTGACTGTCACCGGCCTCGGCTCGGGAGCTGGTGATCAGAGTGACCTCTTCGTGCAGCACTGATTTTTGTTTGGTTGGTTGTTTCACGTGCGGCTTTGATGTCATGGATATGGCTTTTCCCTACAGGTAACATCACGACCCGGATCCGAGCCTCCGATACCGGATCCGATGAAGCAATCAAGTCCATCCTAGAACAAGCCAAAAGGGAGCTGCAGGTGCAGAAAACTGGTACGGTATCCACTTCCTTGACCACTGTCTTCCAGGCTTAATTAGAAGAATTGTCATAAGTGTTGTGCTTAGCTGTAATGAACTTTAAAAAAAACAAAAACCCCACGCAATAGAATGTGTGTTTTCAAACATTTAGGCAAGTACAGAGGGAAGCAGGTCTGCATGATCTCGATTTTGTTCATAGTTACCAGTCTTTTTGTCAGCTCATGTCCTAGCCCTGACTCAGGAAGCGTACCCCTGGCCTGGATTGTCCGTGACTTACGTGGACAAGTAGCCTGTATCTGCTTACCTTCTTCAGATACCACACGGGCTTTGTTATTTGGATACATCCTTGACCAAACCGTGAAAGAGAATGGGTGCAAAATCAATCCTGAGCCGCTTTGCAGAATGAACGTTGCCAGAGAGGAGTGGGAGGTTGTAGTGGG
Source organism: Ailurus styani (assembly GCA_002007465.1). NCBI lineage: Eukaryota > Metazoa > Chordata > Mammalia > Carnivora > Ailuridae > Ailurus > Ailurus styani. The sequence goes on along the minus strand of LNAC01000632.1, from coordinate 68,262 downwards.
CAGGGGTCCGACTCTACGGTTGGGCGGCCTCAGGAATCGGCCCTTGGAGCTCCCTGAGAGCTGCCTCGTCCAACGGGGGAGCGCTCCCACACTTCAGCCTCTCTGGCTGAGGTCGGCTGCGAGGCACACTGGCCGTAGATTCAGCTCAGACCTGCTGCCAGGGAAGAGACCCGAGCGCCTGGGTTCTCTTGCTCTGGGGCTCGGCATGTGGGTGCACACCTGCCCCGTACCCATGAGGCCCCTGTCTGCAGAGCCGCTCCCCCGCGGACCTGGCCATGGGCCTCCCTCCAGGCCCGGCTGCAGGCCACCACACGGTCCCTCCCCTGGTCGCCGGGCCCTCCCCCGGGCCAGCCCACTCCCACGTGATTCATTCAGTGGTGAGTCCGGAGCTCCCTTCTGGGAACCAGGCCTGGGCTTGGCAGTTTTACCTCCCCTGTCCTATTTAAACTAAGTCCTCACCCTGGACCTGAAAAATAGATACTGTTATATCCTACTGCTAATTCTCAAACTCAGGCTCCGAGTGAGAACAGTGTGCTCAGACTTGCTAAATGGCAGGTCCTGGGTGGAAACCGGGGTCTCTCAGCTCTTGTCCCAGCACCTCCCGATCTGCCACCATCTCCCTCCTTACAGGGACCCCAGGGCGATGGGTGGGAGACCGTCCTATGAGGCCTCAGGCCTGACACTGGAGGAGCCTTCCAGCTGGCGTAGTTCCTCCTCTCCAGACCAGGGGTGACGTGTAAGCCAGCCCCTCCGCTGGGTGGCTGAACAACCAAGAGGCCTGGCTGGGCACTCTGACAGAGTGGGGGTTCTGCCCGCACCCAAGGGGGGATTGTGTGAGTCTGAGAAGCAGGGCCTTCGGTCACCCAGTGAAACCAAGTTGTCAAGAGGCCTAAAAGTTTGTCCCTGTTGCTTGAAGCGTTTTTCGGCATCGTTCAAAGTAGATAAAAAGCCGGCTCGTGTGACTCCCTCCCCCAGGAGTGAGCGGGTCTAGGAACAGGAGCCACCTGCGGGAGCCTTCAGCCCAACGCTTCTCAGCCAGGGCCTCGATCCACGGTCTCCCGGGAGCTGGTCCAGCCCCGCACCTGCTGCTCAGGGGGTCGCTCCACGGCTGGGGCCTGGGCTTATGTGTTTTAACAAGCCCAGCGGGTGATTCTGGGGCGCAGCCCTCATTAAGAGTTAAGAGTCCTCGATCTAGCCCATCACCTGCCCCAAGCTCCCAGGCGGGAATCCTGAGGCCTAGCCGTGCCCTGTGACTCCCCCTAAGGTCGCAGCCCTGGATTCCCGGGCCAGGTCCTGGCCGCTGTCCCCGCATCGTGGGGCTCACTGTTGCTGGCCGCGCCACAGTCACCTGCCCAGGGAAAGCGAAACGTGAGCCATCCCAGACACAGCCCAGCCGTGTCTCACTGGAGACTCCCGTCTCACGCTGCAACCATTAACAGAAATTCTGTTTCTAAAGGTTGACACAACCACTGCAGTTGTATAATTTAGCACACGAGCATTTTGTTTCGGAATCCTCAGGGATGATGGCACGTCCCTGAGTGTTTGCCCCCTCCCCCCCCGCCACACTCGGGGACAGTGAACCCACAGATGGTGTGAAGTAAAGGCCCACGGGTGTCACAGCGGCGGTGTTAGTCCGTCTGTCCCTGCGCAGACAGGGTGCACGCGGGGTCCACTGACCGAGGAAACATCGGCAGAGGAGGGCAGCTTGGTTCTCCTGGAGAATCCGCATTTTGTGGGAGGCCCGGGTAGAAGGATGCGGAGGGAAAGCAGCGAGTTCCCCACCGCAGGGGGTGGGCCGGCCGCCGTCTCACGGCTGTGTTTGCTCCTGCAGCAGAGCCGGCCCAGCCTTCATCCACATCCAGCAGTGGCAGCTCTGACGACGCCATCCGCTCCATCCTGCAGCAGGCTCGCCGCGAGATGGAGGCCCAGCAGGCCGCCCTCGACCCCGCCTTAAAGCCCGCACCACTGTCCCAGGCGGACCTCGCCATCCTGACCCCCAAGTTGATACCCTCCTCGCCCATGTCGTCCGTGTCCAGCTACCCTCCGCTCGCCCTCTCCTTGAAGAAGCCCCCCTCCGCCCCCGACGCCAGCGCCTCTGCTCTGCCCAACCCCCCAGCCCTCAAAAAGGAGTCCCAGGACGCACCCGGGCTGGACCTCCAGGGAGCGGCCGAGTCTGCACAGGGGGTCCTGAGACACGTGAAGAGCGAGCTGGGCCGCAGCGGCGTGTGGAAGGACCACTGGTGGAGCACCGTCCAGCCGGAGAGGAAGAGCACCGTGCCTTCCGAGGACACCAAGTCGGAAGAAGCCAGCGGCACGAAGGAGAAAGGTGGCAGCAGCCAGCCGCGGGCCGAGCGCAGCCAGCTCCAGGGACCCTCGTCGTCAGAGTACTGGAAGGAGTGGCCCAGCGCCGAGTCGCCGTACTCCCAGAGCTCAGAGCTGAGCCTGACCGGAGCCAGCCGCAGCGAGACGCCCCAGAACAGCCCCCTGCCCTCCTCCCCGATCGTGCCCATGTCCAAGCCCGCCAAGCCCTCGGTTCCTCCGCTGACCCCGGAGCAGTACGAGATCTACATGTACCAGGAGGTGGACACCATCGAGCTCACCCGGCAGGTGAAAGAGAAGCTGGCCAAGAATGGTATCTGTCAAAGGATCTTTGGGGAGAAGGTAAGGGCCTGGGTTCAGGGGCCTGGCTTTTCCCATCTGTCTGGAGGATGTGACCATCGCCCCTGTAATGAGCCACAGAGCAGAAAGGCTCATCCACCCCCCAAACTTCCGGAGAGGCTGGCCGGTGAATGTTTCACTTGCTGCGTCCTCATGTGCGGCGAGACCCCGGGCTAGGCCCCGCCACCCACCACACTCCTTTTGACTCCTGGTGACGCTAAAATTGCCATTTGACAAAAAAGGAAAGTGAGGCTCAGGGAAGTGAGCTACAGGCCCCCAGCCGGCCGGTGGCTGAGTTCAAGTCCCACCTCTCTGCCAAGTGGGGCCCAGACCCACCTATGCAGGCTTTTTTTTTTGGTCAAAAAAGATCTGAGCCCATAGGGAGACCCCCAGTGTGCAGAGAAACAAAAGGCATAGAACAGGTAAAGCTTGTATCACATGATAGGCATAATCATTTGTACCTTTCTCATAACTCAGAAAGCGCTCGGGGCCCTGTTCAGCCAGATTGGAGAAGCGACCTGCCCAGAATCCATAGCTCAGACGGCCAAGCTGGCCCCGAAAGCCCCCATTTGCGCATCTTCCCTCCCTGGCTCCTAAAAGCACAATAGTGTGTGGGTGAGCCCCCAGACCCTTTCTGTTCTTGGCACTTCCTGGGAGCGGATTCAGGATAACGGGGATTTACCGGGGTTGTGAAATAGGTAAACATAATACCCCAGCGTCGTTTCAGATTCAGTAAGTAATTACTGAGCATCACAAGAAGGCCTCCACTCCCCTGAAAGGCAGCCTCCCCGAGGGGGACATGGCGGGGTCGGCAGTGGCCTCCGAGGGGCCCCACGCGGGGTCTCCCTCCCCCCACCCCCCGCGTCCCCCCCAG